>JAHLKH010000134.1:0-77335 GCA_025526915.1 Entophlyctis helioformis | reverse complement strand
AGCTGGCCAAGGATCAGCTGCAGCAACAACGCGAGCACCTCCAACGGAAGATGACAGACAGAAAAGTGGGTCTCCAAGCGCTCGGCTGCGAATCGCGTGCATTCCAACTTACGTCCGCATGCTCGATGGCTGCTGTTTGGTGGCGAAAAGGTGGCACTTGAAGAGGGCCAGCGACTTGCGCAGGCGGATCGCGAGTACAAACAGTCTCAAAAGGAGCTCGAGAAAAAGCGGCGAGAGAACACCATCGTGTTCAGCAAGCAGCTGCAGGATCTTCGCGACCAGACCAAAGAGCGCAAGATCAAGAGGAAAGAAGAGGATGCCGTCGAGGCTGAAAACATCGAGGCATGGGTGAACCGCAAGGCCAACCAGACCGAGATGGAAGAAGACGCTCGAGACCAAGTGGTTCAAGTATGCGGTTTTGCCAGCGTGCTGGCTCTTGTTCGAAATGCTCTTACTGACGCGGATCTGGTGCACTGCGCAGCGATGGCTGAACGTGCGACAGGCAGCTTGGCGAGAACCAGCTCAAGATCAGTTCAGATGCAGATGCCAAGATTGAGGAGCAGATCAAGCAGCGCATGCTCGAGCGCGACATCAAAAGCAAGAAGGAGGAGCAGGAGAAGCTCGAGCGCAAGAAGAAGAACCACGAGAGCTGCGGCAGTTCTTCCAAGACTATGTCCGTGCCTTTGCGACCGTCGAATGTGGCGCCAATCAACATGGCACTGACACTGCACCAACACCATGACAGCTGCGGCAAGTCAAGGAGCGCAAGCAGCGGCAGAAGGAAGAGGACCAGAAGACGTTGCAAGAGTACATGCGCGTGCGCGACAACACCAATGCACAAAGGGAGGCTCAGCGCCAAGCCAATCTGCAGGAAGGAAAGGCATTGCAAGCATTCCACAAGAAGCAGATGGTAAATGCGCACAGCATTGGCAAGGCTGCTCTGCTCGGGCGGCATGCATTTGGACTGATCCTCACGATCTGTGCTGTTGCAGGAGCACAACTCCAACATGCGCGCCAAGGACAAGACAGAGCGACTCGTGGACGCCATGGCGCGCAAGGAGGTGGCCGAAGCAGAGGAGCAAGCGCTGTACGAGTACATGAAGCAAGTGGGCCAGGAGCCATGGGCAGTCAAGAACAACCGTCTGCAACGATTCATTGGCGAAGAGCTTGCTGCCCGCACGCGGCCGCGCTCTGCATCGTCGCAGTCATCAACGGGCTCGTCCAACGGATCGCAGTACGGCGGCAATGGCAGATACGTGTCGACTGCCGGACTGTCGCCAGCCAGTGCAGGCGCTGCAGCTGCTGCTGCCAACAAGAAGCGGGCACACCAGACGCACACGTCGCAGCGCATGGGCTTCACGAATGACGGCTGGGCGAGCATGTCGCGCACTAACGAGATTGCGGCTGGCAACCAGCTCGCACTCATTGGCGAGGGGCTCCACTGAGATGATCTGTCTGGACTGTGTGTGTGTGTGTCAGAGAGGCTGCTGCCATGAAGATGCGATGACGATGACGATCTTTCCGGCATTCACCAAAGATGGCCATGTGAGATGCAGCACCACGATGCAGACAGACGGACAAACAGACAGAGGACGGACGAGCATGGACTGACGGACAAACAACAGAATCCTGTTCCTGGCATCCACAGAGACAGACTCTGCGCTGTACGCAGCACTCACCTCGCACCTGCTCACGCCCATGCAGTTCCAGCCGGCCCCGTCACGCTGGCTCGTCCAAACCCGCCTGTTCATCCAGCCACAGAAACAACAGCTGCTGCAACGCAGCCAAGTCGAGCAGTTCCAGAAGCAGCAGTCGCAGCTGCAGCAGCATCAGACGCAGTCGCAGCAGTACCAGGATGCATACGAGGCGTATGTGTCGATGCTGCAGCCGCGTGTGCTGTATGTGTTGACGGCAGACCATCTGCCCAAGGCGTATTCGCTCGCAGCGATGGCCGACCGCGCCAAGAACGTCGAGCCAGTCTTGGTCGAGGCTGAGCGCGAGCTGCTGCATGTGCTCTCCAAGCTAAAGAACCTCTGGACGTCTCGGCAGACTGCGTCCATCGAAGTAGGTGGCCCCCTTGTATCTCACGATCACTCTTCAGATCTGGCCATAGCAGGCACTGACGAGCTGGCTGGTTGACTGGTTGACTGGCTGGCTGGCTGGCTGACTGGCTTGTGATGGACAGGGTGCACAGTTTGTCAAGAACAAGACAGTCGTGCGTGTCGGACTTGCCAGTGTTGGGGCATCACCGCGCGGCATCCTCATCCACATTTCCAGCACCAGCAGCTCATCAACCGACGACGCTGCATCCACTTTGAACGACGACGAAGCGGCCATCATGGCCAAGATCCAGGACTGCATCAACGCCGAGGAAGGATCCCGAAACCGGGTGGCTACAGCGTACACGGTTACGCCAGAGGAGCGCGAACGGCTGGCGCTGCACATGCCCAGATCCAGCATGGCTGCTGCTCTGGACGCTCATCTGATGTTCAAGGTCTTGCGAATGCAGTCTGTTTTGTAGATGGTGCGTTGCGATGCTGGATGTCATTCGAAGCGCATGCTGTGCAAGCGTGAGTGGATGGATCAACAGCCATGCCCAGTCAAGTGGACATCCGGTGCTGGTGGCTATGACGATGGCTTCTCCGAAGGTGCAGCTGCAGACGGCGTTGCTGGTGCGGCAGCAGCGATCTGTCTCTTGTACTCGCTCCAACTGGCCATCATCGTGAGTCAACCGTCAGTGGCAGAGGACAGCGGCGACAGCGTCATGCTCCGGAGACCTACACAAAGCCGCCAACGAGCGTGCCAATGGCCAGCATCTGGGCGCTGATTCTGAAGCGCTGAGCCTTTTGGAAGTCGACCACGTCTCTGCGCTGGAGCGCCTCGGTCATGCGGTAGAAGGCGAACAGCGTCAGGCCAACCGCCGGCAGAACGAACGGGTTCTCAGACGCCTTGCGCTTGGTGCGCTGCCAAAAGGTCTCGTCTTGCCTGAGCTCGCCTGCCGTGTCCATCCAGCGTGTCAGTGGTTCTGCCCGACGACCGGTGCACATGATGCTGGGCAGTGCTCTGCTGGGCAGTGCTCTGCCTCTGCTGTGCTCTGCCTCTGCTGTGCAATGCCCTGGGCCCTGCCCTGTGCTGAGCAGTCTGGCCAAGACCCTCGCTCACCAGGCTGCATCGTTGAACGTTGACGGCGAATTGGGAAAGTGACGATGAATTCGCTCCAGTGCGATGAGCTGCTCGCCGAGGTCCAGCGGGTGCGAGACGAGTATCTGCGCAGGGGCGGCAGCGACATCAGCGTATTGGCAGAGCTCGCATCCATGGAGCGAGAGGCCACATTGTTCAAGTATGGCAAGCAGCCAGCGCTTGGCCCTGCAGATCTGGACAGGCAAGCTGCACTCGACGTGACCGGCAACACCACAGACAGCATCCAAGGACAGCCATACGGACACCAAGAGCAGCAGTATGGGCATGGGCTGCAGGACGAGAAAACAGGGCGTGGGCAGCAGCAAGTCCAGCCGTCTCGCTCAGCGGCCGTGCCACCTCCAGCCAAGAGCAGCCAACGGACGACAGTCACGTCCAACCGCGTCGAGCGTGCAGTGGCGCTTCAAGCTGGTCGGTCGGCTCTTCTCGCGCTCATCGCTTGCAGCACCGATGCAGGGCAGTTGCTGACCGCGTGTGCCTGCATGCATACACAGACGACGCGACGGTGCTTGAAAGGCTGCAACAGCAGCACAAGCTGCGGATGCTCAAACTGCAGCAGGAACGAGAGGTGCTGATCATGGAGCAGGATCTGCGCGAACTGCGCGAGTGAGTCCCGCTGGCAATCCACAGCCATTGTCGCCGCTGACCGTTGCAAGGGACGCTGGATGTATTCAGAGACCTCGGGCTGCCACAGATTTCACACGCCGAGATTGTTTCTGGAGCGTCAAGCCTCGCACCGGCAGCCACAGATGCATCCAATGCTATCCAAGCGGCACCTTCTGCAGAAGCCGGCACGACATTGTCTGAATCTGCTGCAGTGCCTTTGGGCACACAAGCGGCAACCAGCAGCTATCGTGGCGCATTCTACGATCCTGTTCGTGGCATGTGTCTCTATTGGTGCGTGGCGGCCTGAGCCTCGATGTTCAAGCCGGCAAGCGACTGGCTGACTGACGTGCGGTACAACAGGGACTACTTGATCGCCATGCAGACCAATGTCAAGTGGACGCATTCGCAAACCACCTTTACGGTCTTCAACGGCGCTCAGTCGGCGCAGCCTGTGCAAATCGTGCCGTTCCAGCCATGTGCCCCTATCACGCTTAGCTCCGGCATGTCAGCCGCGTGCACCATCATGCGGTCTCAGCACTCGATTGTCGGAGTAATACGCCTTGTGGCATTCTCTGTCTTTTTGACGGCAACCGTTGCTCACACAGTCGTATCCGACGGCAGGTTACGGCAACGCCACTCAACCGTCTGGTTGTTGAAGTACGGATCAAGGACGAGACAAGCCCGATTGCTCGCGCTCGTCTCAATCCAGTGTGTCTTGGCTGGACGTCCTTTGATCTGTTTTCCAACCGTCTGCAAGTCGAGGCTGGCACATGGTGACCATGCGGATGCTGTTGCAGTGTAGCACAAATGCGGATGTGACTGATACAACGCGGGGTTGTGACTCGGCAGGAAAGTACCGCTGTTTCCACCGCCGATCGACTTTAACATCACCACAGCATCGCTTTACACAACAACGACGCCGTAAGCCGCCAGATGATGCTGGATCGCAGATATGGGCAGCATGGGGCTTGGCTCACAGCCAACCAAACACAGTTTGCCCAACACGTGCCTTCTCTTGCGTATCTGCGATGTGGCATACATCGCATCCATGCTGGAAGAGAATCCAGACCCAGTATCCGCAGAGCAGCTCTACTCGACAAAGACATACACATCGTCGCAGGTGTGTAGACAAGGCATGATCAACGCGACTTGCAAGCAACCCGTCTGACAGCACCCCACAGCAAGCACATTTCCCAAACAGCGACGTGTCAAAGCCATCGCTGACCAACATCAACAGAATACCCGCGTCTCCGTCCCCTATTGGCGTCATCCGGCCCCTTCAAGACCATCTCCAGCAGTTTCTCAAGCCCGTCACACTGGAAAGCATCAAACGCAAATTCGGACCTTCTGAGAGCGAGATGCAGCGTGCTGCTGTCGCTGCTGCCAATGCCAAGGCTGTTGCTGCACACATGGCGCTGATATCCAAGGCCAAAACATTCGAGTAAGACGGCCCGTGCGTCATGGTTGGGAGAAACCGGCTGACTGGCTTGTACGTGGTGCAGTCTAGGACTGCAGATGGAAGAGATTCGGATGCCAGAGGTGGTCAGTGTGCGTGCACTGATTGTCAAGATGCGCGTCGTGGATCCGCAGGGCGAGCCGCCGACACCAACAGGATTCACTTCACTTCCCGCCGAGGTGCAGTTTCGAACACATTGCCACTTTCGAAGGATTGGGATCGTTGGGATTGGGCTGATGTGTTTGCACAGGCTGGTATCGAGCCGTGCACGTACGGCTGGGAACGCGGCGACGTGCACGAGTTTGTCGCTGTGCCTGCTCTGGACAAGCGCAAAGCAGTCTTTGATCTGATGGATGAGGTATGATGCATGGAATGTCTTGTTAGTGGAACATCACTCACTCGAGAATGGCTTCGCAGCAAGGGCAACAAGTCGCGACCGGAAGTATCGAGATATTCAAGTTTCACCAAGGAGAGCCATTTGGTCAGTCCATTGATGGATGGACATCTGGGAACCATTGCCCTCAAGCAATGCTGATTGACGACCGTGCCAGGCATCAATGACGGCTTGCACGAGGTCGCCTTGACACTTGCACAACGCCGCAAGGACATATCAGGCAAAAGCGTCCAAGACAATCCACTGGATGTGCAGCCGACGCTGGTTTTGCGAGTGTACAACCCAAAGTACGGAACACCGCCTTCAAAGCGCGTAAGTCTGCTCCTGCCCATGACTTGCTTGGGTGACAGGCGTGATTTACTCGGTCGTCTCGTGTGACAGTTTTCTCCCAGACTGGTCGTGCCGCCTATCCCTGCCGAAGCGTGGATTGCAGTCCCGCTTTCCAAAGGTAAACAATCCAGGCTTCCTTTCATGGCCATCAACCGCGCTGACCACTGAAATGGCATGCTTAGGCGAGCCTTACAAAGGAGAATCCATCACGGTTGTCATTGAAGGAGGTATGCTGCCAACTCCCGCGCTGAACTTGGCCAGCATCCCATCCCATCTCTGACAATCGCAGTGCAGCTCGCTTCTTGCCTGAAAACGTCACCACCACGCGAGTGTTTGCCAAGCTGTACACCAATCGGTTCAAGCCCATCCCCAAGTTTCCAGAGATGTCAACTGGCTTCAACCTCGATTCGCCCATCTACTCGCCAACGTTCAATGTACGTGCGCTTTGTGTTGTCTTGGATTCGCCGTCTGTCTGCTGATTCACAGGATCGGCAGGTCAAGCAAACATTGGACGGCGGCAACATTGATCCAACAGCAGTGCTGGTGTTCAAGGTATACTCGATCGACAACTACGCGGTTCGTCGCCGGCTTGTGGGGTCGGCAGCTCTCAACCTGTTCAACGACGCGACCACAATGACGCAACCCGAGTCGCGCGCAACAGCCGACACGAGTCTTGTCAATGCTGGTGCTTTCCAGATCCCCATCTATTCTGTTGATTTCGACAAGGCTGCCCCTCTGAGAGTGAACAAGCTGGGGTCAACGCCAAGGTCTGCATGCGTCCTGTGACGATAGCCGATTGTAGCTTGTTGCAAACTGAGTGTTGTGACAGGGTGCCGTGCGCGACGCTGCTCATCCGTCTTGTCTTCTCCAAGAGCAAAGGTGAGCTTGGTGGTAACAGCGCGACGTTGGCAATACATTGCAACTGACGGTTCGTTGGCACCATCCAGATCCACCGGTCCCGCCGCTGCCCTACTCGTCCGAGACCTACCAGTCCATCCCATACAGCCAGCCAACAGCCTATGAAGAGAAGCTGTATCCATTTGTTATTGCCGAGCGACCTCCCCACACAACCCGCGACCGCATGCTCTCGTTTGAGGGGATCTCCAAATCCGCCACCCAGGGCGACGACGCTCTGCTTCAATGGCTCGAAAAAGTCCTTGAGATCTCGACATCCGACCCGCTGCCTCTCATGTCCACCAACTACATTGTCAAGTACGATCCGTTGTATGGGTTCAGTCTCTCTGTCGACTCGGCTACCAACCTCACGACCAAAGGATTCGCTGTGGCTGTTGTTGGGTTGTATCCGCCCGCAGGCATGTACCGCGACGAGACGGAAGGCGACAATGAGGACGACGACGAGGATGGCGGTGATGGCAAGCCCAAGCCCATGAAGGCGTACGACGACGTCATGTACACCAAGGCGATCGACTTTGCGTCTCCTGCACGGCATCCCGTGTGGCTCGATGGGTTCCATGTAATATGCCGTGACTATTGCCATGTGTGCAGACGCGTGGCTGTGGTGGCGCTGCTGATCATGATATGCGAGACAGAGATACCGATACCGCCCCATGGGCAACATGGCTGCCATCATCCACGTGTTTGTCATGGTGCAGCAGGGCAACGGATGGCAACCGTCGAGCCAAGGATGGACATACCTGCCCATCTTTGAGAACGGCGCCGTCAACATGGGCAACTTCCGTTTGCCGCTGTATGAAGGCGATCCACCAGAGGCGCTCTTTGACGAATGGGACGGCGATGCAGATTTCGACGAATCAGTTGCAGAGGCCGTGGCAAGCAAGACGATTCGGCTTTCGAGAAAGGCATCTTCTGTTGTTGTCAGGCTGTGCGATGCACGCCGCACGGATGAAATGCCCTTTGATGTGGTGAGTCGCGTTACCATGCCGGCCATGTTGGTTGCGTTCAAGTGTGTGTGACTGACGGCCATCTCAATTGGGACAGTTTGGTGCGCATTCAGATCGGCTGGGCGACGATGTGCTGCGATACAAGGCGAGCGGTGGATCGCCGCTGGTGTCTGCACTGGTGCCGCGCAAAATGTCACCGGACGAGTACGTGCAGCGCATGTACCAAGGACTCAGCACGTATCCTCCACTGCGGCCGTACATGTGAATAAAATGTGGCGTGAAAGAGAGGGTGCTAAGGAATGTATGTGCTTGACTGTATGGAAGCAAGCTAAAACAAGGAGCGAGTCGGCCGCAGCGGTGCGACCTCAGTGGTGTGTCAGCGACCAGATCTTGATCTGTGCGTCCTGACCAGACGAGGCAATCGTGTCGTTGTCGAGGAAGACTGCGCCAGTGACAGAGTCCTGGTGTGCTCCCTTGATCGAGATGTGCTTCATGGGCTTCTCGACACTCCAGACCTCCACATTGGTGTCCAGGGATCCCGACACGGCATGCAGGCCATCGGGGGACCAGGCGATCGAGTTGACCTTGGCCGTGTGGAACACCCACTGGTTCAGTCTCATCTAACGCGCGCCATCGCAAAGTACTGTCAGCAAGCCGTCATGGCCAGCGTATCACAAACACGCCTGAATCCTACCCTGCCGGTTGCGGTATTGTAGACCATGACCGTGCGCTGAGAGTCAGCGACAGCAAGGAGGTCGCCATTGGGCGAGTATGCCATGGCTGTGATGGTGCCCTTGTTGCCCTCAATCTTGCTCGTTTCGTTCAAACTAGCGCCATCGATCGAGTAGATATGCACAAGGCCGTCCTGCAACGCCAGCAACCCGCATCAGCTGTCGAGCATTCCGCATGCAGCTCTTCTGAAAAGCGTACCTCTCCTCCAATGGCAGCAGTCTTGCCGTCGGGCGAGATTGCCACACTCGATGGGGTGTAGGGCGTCTTGATGGTCGACTGCTTGGCACCGTTGGTGCTGACAATGACCTCATCCTTGATGGTGACCACAATAGAGGTGGCGCCACGCGACGCAAGGCTCTTGGGGACAGCGCCAGTTGCAACGGCCTGAGGCTCAAACGCCTTGGTCTTGGTCGAGATGGAGCGCATCGAGTCGTCCATGGCTGCAGTCACGATCTTGTCCTGATCGGCAACAAGCGAAATGATCTGGTTCGTGTGGCCGGCACCCGACACAACCGTGCCACCGTTCTTGCCGTCCGTCCATGAACAGACTCTGCCATCGTAGCTGCCGCTGTAGAGCGTCTTGTTTGCGTCAACAGCAAGCGACGTGATTCCCTTGGAGTGGCCCTATGACGCCAGGCATTACAGCAGCATTCGTCAGCACCAACTCAAACAAGATCTGTTCAAGCGGCGAAGTCACGGCTTACACTGATGACGCGGGTAGGTCTGCCGCCACTGGTGGGGTCGAGGTAGTTGAGGTCTCCTGATAGCGAGAGTGAGATGAGCGTGTTTCCCTGCCACAGGCAGCCAACCTGCTGGTCGTCAGTGGTTGGCGCGTCAGAGAAGTTGAACGTCTGGGCAACTTTCTGCGCCGCAATGTCCCAAATCTTGACGGTTTGGTCTGCTGATGCAGTCATGATCTGCTTGCTATCGCCGCTCCACGAGACAGAGTAGACGCCACCCGAATGGCTGTTCTGGGCAGCAGACAGCTCTGCAATGTTGTCTCCGGTCTTGCCGTCGTAGATGAACACCTGAAAGCAACGAATACTGGTGAGCACTGGAGTGGAGAAATGGCTGCATCTGCGAGGATAGCCTGCTTACTTTGCCATCCGATCCAGTAGACACGAAAAAGTCTCCGTTGGGCGAGTAGCGCACGCACTGGACAAAGCGCGAGTGGTTGGTCAGAGACTTGTTGAACTTGAAGGGCACGCCGTGGTAAAAGTTGACCGTCATGTCGTCCGAGCCAGTGACGGCACGAAGCGGTCGTCCAGGGCGGATCGACACCGAGTTGATGACCTTGCTGTGGCCGCTGATCTCGCCGACCGACGACGCAGTGTCGAACAGGAAAGCATGTCCGAATCTGTCCTTGCCCTCGCCGACAGCAATGATGCGCTTGCTCTCAAAGTCCCAGTCGAGATCGGTGACGCGGCCAGAGAACACCTTGGTCTCTGTCTTGATGATGTTCTCCTCCTGCGTGGTGTCCCAGATGCGGATGTTACCCTGGACGTCTGTCAGACGACCAAGCGAGCCCCCGAGCAATGGAGCGTTTCGAGGGCATCCAAGATCCAGCGGCCGGCCAGCGGCAATGCGACCGTCAGGACGATGCGACCGTGACAATCAGATCCAGCGAAACGAGCAATCGCCACAATCGCCACAATCGAGTCCAGCGAGACCCGCGCAACAAACAGCGTCAGTGTGGACACAGTGCAGATACAGGCCTCAGATGCGTGCAGGCGAGGTGGGCATGCCAGACGGCGGCACGTACCGGCAGAGGCGATGTAGAAGCCGCTTGGAGCGTAGCGAGCAACGGTCGTTGGCGCCGTGTGGCCGACGTACTCTTTGGCAATCTCTGGTCTCTGTTGTGGCGGGCGGTGGGAGGGTAGTTGGAGGTGCGGTGCAGCGACAGTCAGACGGCAGACGGCAGACGGCAGACGGACGCAAGAAGCAGGCAGACGGCAGAAGAAGGCAGCAAGCAGCAGACAGAAGGCGGCAAGCAACAGACGAGAGCAGCAGACAGCAAGCGAGAGCATTTATGCACGCTGGCTGAGGCGGCAATGGCGACAGGCGATGCACACCTCAAGGTTTCTGATGATAACCGCACGGCCGTTGGTGTACAGGAAGTTTGTGCCGTTGCTGCCCATGTGGACGGCCTGGCCGCGGGTGGGTGCGGGCAGCGGTGCAAACATGGCGGTTCTCTTGAACGACATTGCGGCGGTTGGTTGACAGGCGTTGTTGGAAGTTGGAGCAAGAAGTGCGCGTTCGTGGCGTGGGTTTGTAACGCAGATCTATGGCCTTGCACTCGCTTCGCAGGCACTGGTGATCCCACACGGCAAGCGATCTGGGTCGGATGTCGCTGCTGTCTCTGGTGCGACTGCGAGTGATGCTGCTGGTGCTGCGTCTGTGACTGCAACTGCTGCTGTTCCCGACGCGACGCCGACCGAGGTTGCTGGTGCTGCGACTGTCGACGCCGGTGCTGGCAAGGCTGCCACCAAGACAGCCAAGGCAAACGGCAAGAAAGGCAAGAAGGGCAAGAAGAGCAAGAAGGCAAGAAGAGCAAGAAGGATCGAAGGGCAAGGGACAGACAAAGAAGGCTGCCGAGACCGTCGCGGCTGATCCTGCTGCTGCCACGGCCGTGCCTCCTCCGAGTCCGCCACGCCTGCTGCCACGCCTGCTGCGATCCCACTGCCACCACGCAGGCAACGTCTCCTCCGCGTAGATCCCACGAGCCCACCCCGCCACCGCACGATCCTGTCCATATCCCCCTGCACACACTGCACACTCACTGCACACACACTCGAATGAAATCCGATTCCCGTGGCATTTGGAGGCGTCGCTCGCTTCCCTTGCTTCTCCAACAGCTGCGAGTGTGCACCAGCCAGCAGCCAGACAGCAGCAGCCAGCAACGTCAAGTGCACACACATAGACGGCCTGCCATGACCGACACGGCAACCAGCAGTCTCATTGCCGCAGTGTACAGCGACCTCGAGCCTGCGCTGTCCGACTCTGAGACCCACAACAACGACGACAACGACAGCCGTGGCAGTGACGGCAACAGCTCAGCATCAGTGGGTCGCTCGTCAGCCGGCCCTCAGCGCAGCATCGGCAAGGGCAGCAAGGCGTACATGCAGCGCAAACGCAGCCAACAGCTGCTGCGTCAACAACAGAAGCAGCAGCAAGCCAATTCAGCCAAGGCAAGCACCACAGTCCACTCAGCGCCACTTGCACTGATGGCTGACCTGAACGCCTCTTTGCTGCGACAGACTTCCACTCAAAATACCCAAGAGATCGCTGTGGATGCCAACGATGATGCCGACGCTGATGCCGATGCAGCCGCCAGTCCGCAGTTCACATCCAAGCAGATCACCATACTGTCACGCCTCGGCTCCAAGATCGACAAGCAAGGCGGCGGATCACCAGAGAGCGAGCGCATTTTGGCTGGCCTCGATGAACTGCTGCTTACTGCAGACGCTCTCAACTAGTGACCGACGGGACGCATGATGAGGAGGCCAAGGCGGCAGTCACGGCCAGAAACCCTAAGCCAAGATTATATCTGGGCTTAGTGACGAGAAGCTATTTGGATTCCAGTACATCTATGCGGATATCAAGCGAACGAGGCGGTCGTTGTACCAGATCCAACGCACGCTCACTATCGGCAAAGAGAATCTGATGACGTTCAGTTGGTCCCGACGATGCCGAGGATGCGACTGACGAAGCGCGACGCGAGAGAAGGCGGCCGACAATGGGCGTGGACCGGGTCAGGAATGACTCTGAACTGGATGTCGAGCAACGGATCGTCAGCACGGACGTGGTCGAGTACCTGCAACGCGAGATGAAGGCCAGAGCGATCAAGGAACTGCAGGATGGCGGGACGACTCGTGCCCTGGAATGCATACAGCAAGTTGCAGCCGAGCTGTTTGCTGCTGTGGATCGCGGCATGCCAATCGAGGATGCGATGGCGATGCACGAGACTGTCGACGGCGACGGTTCTCTGGCACCTGATCAAGTCGATGTGGTCCCTGTTGCATCCACTCGCCAGACTGGACTGCGCAAGCTGACATTGACAGACCAAGTGCTTGGTGAGTGATGGGCGGCTGTGGCTGGATGGCAGCCACTGGACTGACACTCGCGCATGGCTGTTGATGACGATGACACGGACAGGGTATGGCAGCCACGGCACGGTCGTGTTCAAGGGACAGTTTGAGAATATACCTGTCGCCATCAAGCGGATGCTGGCGGATTTCTACGAGACTGCGGAGCACGAGGCACGCATCCTGCAAGAGTCGGACCACCATCCCAACGTGATCCGATACTTTGTCAAGGTGCGTGACTGCTTGTGTGACTGCTTGTGTGACTGTTGTGTGCGTGGCATGGATCAACTCACTCGCGTGACTCGCTTGGACTGGCTTGAACTGACTTGACCCGCTTGGATGGATGCGGCAGGAGGAGCACGATGGATTCCTGTACATTGCACTCGAGCTCTGCCAGGCGTCGCTGTTTGATCTGGTCGAGAAGCCGCCCACTCCCGAGCTCACTCTGCTGCGATCCCAGCTGAATCACAAGGACGTGCTCCTGCAAGCCATGCGCGGCGTGCAGCACCTGCACTCGATGCAGATTGTGCATCGCGACATCAAGCCGCAGAACATCCTGATTGGCGGTCCGCAGAGCAAGAAGGACACGCGGCCGCGTGTGCTGATCTCGGACTTTGGGCTCGGCAAGCGGCTTGCAGACGACCATTCGTCGTTCACACACACGGCAGCACGCGGTGGCGGCACGGCTGGATGGCGGCCACGCGAGGTGCTCGAGGCACTTGCAGGCGACATGGACGCGCACGACGACCCACAGAGTGACGGCAGCAGTGACGACGACGACGACTCTGCACAAGCACCAACAGCCGATGTATCCACAGCAGGCACGCCGCCAGCCGACACATCGACGACATCCACGACGCTGCGCATGTCGCGAGCAGTGGACGTGTTTGCGTGTGGCTGCGTGTTCTACTATGTACTGTCGGGAGGCAAGCATCCGTTTGGCAACAAGCTCATGTGCGAAGCCAACATCATGCGCGGCAACTACCGGCTGGACGCACTGGACGCACTTGGGCCAGAGGGCGTGCTTGCCAAGGACGTCATCCGACGCATGATCGCACAAGATCCCAAGAAGCGGTGAGTTGGCGGTCTTTCTGCGTGGCAGAGTGTGTGCTGGCATGGACTGACAGCGGCAACCAACCAACCAACCAACCAACCATCAGACCTGATGCAACAGCCGTGCTGCACCATCCGTTCTTCTGGAGTGCGAACCAGCGACTGGCGTTCCTTGGCGACCTGTCCGACCGCCTGGAGAGCGTGCAGCGCGACACCGTCAACGTGTCGCCGCTGGTCAAGTTGATCGAGCGCGGCGGATCCAAAGTCACGGGCGGCGACTGGCAAGCCAAGATGGACGCGAGCGTGGTGGAAGCGGCCGCCAAGCACCGCGCATTTGACGGGACGAGCGTGGTGGATCTGCTGCGTGCACTTCGCAACCAGGCGAGTGGCTGCGTGTGTGTGACTGAATGTGCGATGGACTGCGACTGCTGACATGCATGCATGCACCAACAACAACGCGACACGGCACGATACGACAGAAACACCACTTCCAAGCCCTGCCACCTGCAGCTAAGAGCGCGCTCGGACAGCAGCCAGACGGACTGCTGGCGTACTACGAGACGCGGTTCCCACTCCTGCTGCTGCACTGCTACGCCGCAGTGTCCAGCAGCAAGACGCTGCGCAGCGACTCGCTGCTGTCTGCGTACTGTGTATCATCGCAATGAACACAGAACAATACCCGCCTGGGTCTGTTTGTGGCATCCATCTGCAGCTAATTGTCAGTGACTCACAGCACGAGTCTATGTGTGTGTGGTGGCTGCCGTGTGGCCGCCGTTGCCCGTCTGTGTGCTTGTTTGGTTGCCCGCCGTGACTCTTCAGGGACTCGCATTTCTCCGCACGGCTTGGCCACAACGCGTGTGCGCCACACCAGCCATCTCGCGCTCGTCGCGGTTGTTCCGAGCAGCTCGCAGCAGGGACGGTCAGGGAGCAGACCCTGTCCCACTGCCACCTGTGCCACCTGTGGCTGCTGTGTCTCTCGTGACCGCTGTGCCGTGCGGCCTCCCTCGGCCGTCTGCGATCCCCATAAAAGCACGCTGCCGACCCGCCTTGTCTTCTGTCCATCAACCACACCAACAACCACAAACAGCCAACACAACCATCCAAACATGCACTTCAACGCAGTCTTCCTCGCTCTGTCGACCCTTGCACTCGCATCGCAGGCACTGGTGATCCCACACGACAAGCAATCCAGTCTGGCTGTGCGCGGCCATGATGGCGACCATGAAGAGCCCGAAGGAGTCGCTGCATCTGTCACGGCCGACTCGCACGAGATCCAGCAACGAGCCGACAGCCTGTTCCTGGACGATAGCACACAAGCCGACGAGCTTGACAAGCGATCTGACAGCGATGGCGACAGTGACGGCGAAAGCGATGGCGACAGCGATGGCGATGATGATGACAGCTTTGACGACAACCCGAGTGCAAGCGACCGTGCTCGATCTGGACAGGCAGGCGGCCGTCAAGCAGCCAACCGTGTTGACGACTCGAGAAGCCGCAACCGCGTGGATGACAACCCCAGTGCAAGCGATCGTGCTGCCGCTCGTCGCGGTGGCAGACGCAATCGCACTGCACCATCCACTGCTTGACCACTTCCAGCCACCCTATTCCCCTGTTCCACCTCAGCCTCTGTTCAAACCCCACTGCACAAATGAAGCCACTCGACTCTCTCCTCTTGGCCAAGATGCAATGTTATTCAAACAAACACGCAGCTGCGACCGTTCTCAAAGCCGTACAGCACGCCGTTCTTGTCGCGCGCCGCAGACGACCGGCCTTGCTGCTTCTGGCAACAAGGGAACCCAAACCGGCTGCACCCGCCACTGTTGCCGTTGCCTGCATTCGGATCCTTGCCCGCCTGTCCAGATCCCTTGCCCGCCTGTCCAGATCCCTTGCTTTCCCTGTTCTGCTGTTGCTGCTTGTTGTTTGTGCCTGCATTGCCGCCGTTGGATCCAGACGATGACAGGATCCGCCAACACCACGCCACTCGGACACGGCACAACCTCAAAGTCGACTCGGATGACACCGCGACGTCGAGCAGCGTCCTGTCCGCCAGCAAGCTCGCCAAGCATCGCCAGCGACACTTTGATGCCGTCGCCGCACGATGCACACACATCCACGATCGGACCCACCGTCGTGCGGCCATGGGACGACACTCGGGCACACAGACCGCAGCCAGCCGCGTCGAATGCGCGTGCGTTCATGGCGACAAAGAACGAAGGGTTGGATGGGACGAATGCCGGCCCGCACTTGCCGATGCTCATGGGCGGGACAGGCGGCAGGTCGCCCACAAAGCGGCCGTTCTGGAACGCAAAGTCGGTGCCGTAGACCGACGCAGGCACGCCGCGCTCAGTGTATCCAACAGATGCACGTTTGAACAGCGTCGTGCTGGCAGTCGTGTTCGAGGGGAGGATGCCGCAGTGGTGGATGCCGCAGAGAGACGAGCAGCGATGCAAGTGCAATGAGAATGCGAGCGATGAGTGGCATGTGTTGTCTAGTGCTGGTCGAGTGGCTTGTTGGTGCCAAACGCGCTTCTCTTGTATGGCGTGGTTCAGTCTCGAGCAGCTGCTGCAGCCAGACACTCAAAGCCCGCAGCAAACACAAGCCACGCCAGTGACTGAACCAGACAATGCCAGCATGCTGCAAGGCTGCAGATCTCGGATTCGAGACGGAGAGTCTGCGCACAGAAACCCGGCTGCTGCTTGTCCTGCCGCTTTGTTTGTTTGCTTGTTTGTCACGCCACAATGCACGTGCAGTGCTGGTGGAGTGTGCATATGCCGCACAATGCAGCCTGGGATCTGTCGCACCTCGCCGCTGTGCTGTGCTGACAGGATAAAAAGCGGCCGCCCCGCCAACGCTCTCTTCCCACCATTCTCGCAACTAAGAGCCCAGATCTGTCCAGCCATGCTCCTCCTTGCTGCGATCGGGACACTGTCTGCCGTCGCTGTGCTGGCGACCAACCCCGCCGTCTCTGCCGATGGCGTCTCTCGTGATGTCGTCTCTCGCGATGTCATTGACGAAGAGGTCGAGGTGCTCGCATACGACACATACGATGCTGACGAGGAGGCGTCAGTGGGCAGCGACCATCCAGAGCCGATCGCTGACGATGCCGACACCGTGGATGCCGCCGACACGGACGAGCCCGCAGGTGATCACACGGACCAGATCCAGCTCAAGAAGCGCGACGACGGACAACTCGACTGCGCCGCCGTCTCGGAGGCATACGGTCTGATCCCATACCGCACATGGGGCACAACGCCCAACGAGACCAGACCCCTGTGGGACGACCAGAAATGCAACCAGCAGATGTGTCAGCACTGGAAGGACAAGTACCAGGTCGACCCTCTCAAGTGCTGGGGCAGTCTGCCAGAGGAATACAAGACGACATGGATGCACCCGTACATGCGATGCGATCTTCGCGCTGGCCCGTACAACGACAAGCAGTGCCGCAGCATTGCCGAGGACTTTGACATCGTCCCCTTCATCAGCAGCGCA
The DNA here is from genome assembly GCA_025526915.1 of Entophlyctis helioformis. Classification (NCBI taxonomy): domain Eukaryota; kingdom Fungi; phylum Chytridiomycota; class Chytridiomycetes; order Chytridiales; family Chytriomycetaceae; genus Entophlyctis; species Entophlyctis helioformis. The sequence continues at coordinate 60,130 of JAHLKH010000134.1, read as the reverse complement.
GCCAACACTCCCGACTATGTCAAGACGCTCTTTGAGGAGTCCGAGTGCGGACCGTCGCTGTGCCAGTACTGGAAGGAAAAGCACGGCGTCAAGCCGTTTGGTGGCTTTGGCAGCCTACCGCCGCCCCTCCAGCGATCGTGGCTTCTCGAGTCCATGCAGTGCGACTTCCGTGCCGGTCCATACAACAGCCAGCAGTGCACCCGCGCGTCCGAGGTGTTTGGCATCGTCCCATTTGTCACTTGGGGAACGGCCCCGGACCATGTCAAGCAGCACTTTGAGTATGCCGGTTGCGCCGAGCAGCTGTGCACGTACTGGGCCAAGAAGTACAATGTCAAGCCGCTCGAGTCGTACGGCACGCTGCCTGCGGATCTGCAGACATCGTGGAACAACCGCTGGATGAACTGCGCGCTGCGTGTTGGTCCCTTCACGCAGAAGCAGTGCGAGACCGTCGCCTCCAAGTACGAGGTCTATCCATACCGCACGATGGGCCGCACGCCCAGCTACATCAAGCCGCTGTACAACTCGAGCGACTGCGAGCCCAAGGTCTGCCAGTACTACAAGAACAAGAACAACATCGAGCCATACGTGTCGTGGGGAAACGCCAGCGCATGGATGCAGCTCGTCTTTGGCAAAAACTGCATGCTGCGCGTCGGGCCATACAACGACAAGCAGTGCATCGCTCTGGCCGAGAAGTACGGTCTGATTCCGTACCACACGTGGGGAACCACGCCGAGCGAGTTCAGGCCGCTCTGGGACGCTGCAAAGTGCAACCAGGTATGGGATGCCCATGTGCACCGACGTTTGCTGGCTGTCTGCATGTGTGGGGATGCATGGCTGTGGCACACGACTCACACACACCTTGCATGCCTCTGCCTCTGCCTCTGCATCTGCCTCTGCATCTGTCTGCCACAGCGCATGTGCGAGTACTGGAGAGACAAGTACCACGTGACCAAGACATCCATGGGCAGCCTGCCAACGAATCTCACTTCTGCTTGGAACCACAGCCTGATGCAGTGCTCGGCGTGTGTTGCCTGATCCATCTGCGCGTGCCTGTTGCGTCGCGTCCGTGTGTGTGTCCGTATGTCCGTGTGTGTGTCTGGCTTGCTGCTGCTGCTTTCCTTCTTCCCTCGTCTCGCACCAACAACCAACCAACAACCAGCCAACAACCAGCCAACAACCAGCCAATAAGCAATGAATCGACATGTGTGCAATCGCCAGCCACTCATCCATACAGCCATCCCTTTGCTTCATTGCTGCTGGTCCTGCTGCATCTGCTGCTGCATGCGCTGGCGCTTCTCCAGACGCTCCTCGGCACTGCGGTACCGCGCCACCAGCTCGTCGATCTTGGAGTAGTCGATGCCCGGACACGCCTTCTTGCGGATCCATGTGATGTCGTCCTGGTTGTTCTCGAGCAGCTCGGCGTCGGCCGGCTGCAGCACCTTGATCCGCTGCACCATGGGCGAGTACACGGGGAACAGCATCTCGACGCCCGTTCCCATGACATAGTTGCGCAGCACAATGCTCGACATGATGCCCTTGCGACGGATCTCCATGAGCACGCCGGCAAAGTACTGCTTCCGTGCCTTGGACCGCGAGTTGACGTACTCGACGAGCACGATGGATCCGGTCTGCAGCGCGGACGGCGACTCGCGGCTCATGAGCTGCGTGCGGCCGTCGGCGTCGAAGCGCACGCGGTGCTCGAGGTCGATGGCACGCAGCAGCACTCGCTGCGGCTTGTGTGCACGGCGGTCGTCGTGCAGCTCCAGCTCTCTGGGTGGAATGCCGCGCACGTCTGGCAGCCGTGGAAGGGCGGCCTTGGGCACAAACAGCGGCAGCGCATCTCCGTCGTCGTCTGTCCATGCCACATGCACATGCACATGCCGTGTGATGCCACATCGTCAGTTGAACGGCACTCTGTCTGTCTGTCTGTCTGCATGCCATTCACAGACGCAGCAGCAGCAGCAGCAGCAACACACCTTCGGCAGCTGGTGCGGCATACGACCGGAAGCTGCCGTACCGCCAGGCTGCTGCAGATGCAGGCCCGTGCATGTGGCCGTCTGTGCAAGCGTGGTGCAAGCACCGACCGCAGCCGTCCCTGCGGCTCTGCCTGCGGCTCTGGCCGCCGCAGACCGCACAGACGCAGCAGCAGCAGCAGCAGCGCTTGCCGAGCAGATCATTTGAGAATCGAGCGTTTGGGCAAGCCGCCGTGCATGGGCCAAAGCATCAACTGGTCTGGGCTGGCTGGAGCGCTCGGCGTGCTGGTGCGGCCATCGCTGGTCGTGCCGCACCTTGTGGTGGCAGGTGCGTGTGTGCATGTGCATGCATGTGTGCGTGCGTGCATCCACAGCCACTGCTGACCAGCAGGCATCGTCGGCTCACAGACATCCGCCAGCTGCCGGTCGCCAAGCTGCGCGAGGCTGGCTTCGCGCGATTGCCTTTGACAAGGACAACACGCTGACGGCGCCGTATGCCATGGAGATCCATCCGCCCTTCCAGGTCTGTGTGCGTGTCTGTCTGCGTGTCCGCGTGCGTGTCTGTCTGTGTCTATGTTCCCAGTGGCATCCGCTCAGCTTGCTCAGCCAGTCCACTCGCTGCCATGGCTGATCTGAGCAGGACGCATGGACTCGCTGCCTCGACGCCTTTGGCCCAAGCAATGTGGCGATCGTGTCCAACTCTGCCGGTGGCCCAGACGACGCTGGCCATGCCGAGGTGAGCCGTGCTGGCCGTGTGGTGGCAAGGCGTGCTCTGCGCTGACAGCCTGGCTGGCACGCGAATGCAGGCGACCAGGATTGAACAGGCACTTGGTATGTTGACGATCGCACGGCCATGACTGGCTGCTGGATGTGTGGCTGACTGACTGGCTGACTGACTGGGATGCAATGCCACGGACTGTGGATGTGGCAGGCGTGCATGTGCTGCGGCATGCTCAGAAGGTGCGCTGGCGTCCGACTGGCTGCACGGCCGATCTGCAGCCAGCCACACGCTCCTCAGCCAACCTTCGCGTTCTGCACTGACCTTCTGAACGCGGCACACTCGCAACAGAAACCGGCAGGCGGCCAGGCTCTTGCAGCGCACTTTGGATGCGCTCCCCGGCAGATTGTGGTTGTGGGCGACCGGCTGTTCACCGACGTGCTGTATGCCAACCGCATGGGTGCATACTCGGTGCTGACGCGGGACATTGTGACCGAGACCAACGACAACTGGCTTGCGCTGCGTGTATGTGCTGCCCTGTCCTCTGGCTCTGTGGAACACTGCGATGCCTTCTGACTGCCTTCTGACTGCACTTTGACTGCCTTTTCGCCGCCGTCTGTCCGCTGTCGCTGCAGATCCGTCGCATGGAGCACAGGCTGCTGGATCTGCTGCTGGCTGCAAAGGTCCAACCACCAACGGCTTGAAATGAAACGATGCGGGCTGTTGTTTGCCAACAAGACCAGAAGAAAAGGCGGCATGCTGCGAGCCAGAGCCGTTCTTCAGCTGCAGCGCCATGTGCGCATCAGAACATTGCTTGGCTTACTGCCGCGAGATGGCCCGACGCGTTCCAAACAGTTCTTTAACTGTTGTATTGGAATCTCGAAGCCCAAGGCACTTGTCGCAGCAACACTAATCAGTGACACGGGCAACGATGACCTCGCACTGGACGTCAAACCCGCTTATACAGCAGGGCATCATGCCAGCAGCCATACCAGAAGCATCAGCCAGACCCCGATATGGATGCTATCTACGCATACAGCGACGCGTCGCCGTCCCGCTCCATGTCGCGGTCGCCGTCCCCTGCAGCCTTTGCCGCGACGTCTCAGGCAACACTCGGCCGCCTGCCAAGCCAGAATGGCCCTGGTCCTGCATCGCATGCCTCTCAGCTTGCCCATGCGTCTCCGGCAGCCGGCAATCCGCCGTCGCCTGTGCGTCGACGCAACATTACACCGCAGCAGCTGGGCGAGTTTGTCCATCTCAACCCGCTCTCAGCGGTGCCGCCTTACGAACACCGCCCTCACGAGATCAACTCCCGTGTGCGCAGCCTGTCTGTACGCGTTGTTACGGCGCGCGGCCTGTTTGTCACCGGCGGGTCTGTTGAAGGCCGTTTGGAAATCACCTGCACGAAAGAGCACGAGCTGTGCCGCATTGGCAAGATCCAGGTGTACCTCGTTGGCATTGAAGGTATGCCGTGCGCATGCCCATGTCCATGCTCATCGCTGCATTCACTCTGCCAACATGAGCTCGTTGCTGGCTTGCTCGCTGATCCGATGGATACCCAGAAACACTGCCCGTCAAGGCCAAACAGCCCAACCAGCGTCTGTTTCTGTCCAAGCGCCTGACGCTCCAAGACGCGAGCATTCTGTCTGACGCAGTCTACGGCGGCAACCCCGACGAGCACGGGATGCGCAAGGCGTGGAAGCGCACGACTTCGTTTGACTTTTCCATTCCTTTTGGCAACGACGCCTCAACGGCCAAGGTTCAGCGCAACGACGCGCTCGTGACCGAGGTTGATGTCGATGGGCCGCTGCCCAGCTCGTACTGGAGCAAGCAGTCGGGCGGGATTCGCTACATGGTTGCTGGGTGAGTCGCGACAGAAGCCTTGGTTGAATAATCCATTGATACGTGACTAACACATCTCGTGATGGCTGCCGATGCTGGCATCCCAGTGTCGCATACACCAAGCACCGTGTCGAGCCAAACAAGCCCATTGCAGCCTACCGCGACCTCCTTGTGGTTGAAAGCGCGCCATTCGGTCTCAAGCCAGAGTTTGCGACGATGCTGCCACCCACGTCGCCGCTGACGGCCGAGATTAGCGAAAAGGTCAAGCGCAACCTATTCAACATTGGCAAGAAGGGCACGATCAAGCTGTCTGCATCCATCCGTGTGCCTGAAGTTGACACGTACTACGACACCGGTGTCTGGACCAGCGGCAACATCGGCTTTGTCGGCGTTGATATCAAGAATGGCTCGACTCGCGAGGTAAGGTTTCCCATGTTGCATGCCACCGTGTATGCATGCTTCAGTTTTCTGACTGGATGGCTCAACCGTACTACAGATCCAAGAGCTGTCCATCAGTCTCATTCGACGCGTCAAGACATTCAAGCACGGCAAGAGCGCGACGGACTTTGGAAAGCGATCCAGCACCAACAGCGTTGACGAGGACACTTGTTCGCTGACGCCGCTTAGCTTCACTCGCGATGTCGTCTCGAAGCGCACGCTGTTGGCTGGAAGAACTCCAAAGCGATCTGGCAACAGCGCACTTGCGGCAAGATTCCTTGGCGGCGGATTTGCACAAGAGGACTATGTCGACGGCCACGACCGATGCGGCGAAAAGGGGCACGAGACCTGGCACGGTGTTCCTGCCAACGACTATCTGTCGCTTCTGCTCGATGTGCATATCCCCATTCATGCGCGGTCGGTGCGTTTTGGTCTGCTGGTGGACGTGTCGTTTGTGGTGCAAGTGTCGATCAAGCCGCAGGGAAGCCCGTCGATCGAGGTTGAGATCCCCGTCACGATCCTGCATCCTGCGTCAGTGCTGGTGAATCTGCCGCCTATCAAACTCAACCTAGTTCAGTTGGAATCGCAAGCGCCAGCCGAGGTTGCCCTGTCGACTGAGACGCTTCCTGGAAACCACGACGACCATCAAGCCGGCCACAACAACTACGAGGCGTCTTACCAGCAGCAGCAGCAGTACCAGCAGTACGATTCCCAGTATGCTGCGCAGGCTACCCGCCAAGACGATGCATCATACACACACAGCCAGCAGGCGAATGATGCCAGCCCGATTGCGCTTCCCCACGACCGGCAGCTTCACAAGGACGATACGTTTGTGCAGCCTTCGACGCGCCAGAGCATGATCATGGCGACATCGGTGGCTGCTGAAGAAGCCGCCATGCGCTACTCGACCACGTCGCTGACCAGCACAACCATGGACACTACGACACCATGAAGCCAGAGCGCACGCACTTACGCGAAGATCTCATCAAGTCAAGTAAGCCAGCCCGGTCTGGCGCTGATGATCGTTGCTGCATGGCCGCCTGCCTGACCACTGACGCCTGCAATGTCATGACGCCAGAGTACAACACCGTTGGACGCACGTCCCTCTTTAGCCGTAAAACGGCGGTGCCTGCCAACGCAACATCAGCGCCGTTTCTCTCCTGGCTGGAGTGAACGTGCCCGCGACCACCACAACATCGCGCTCAGGCACGCTCAACTCCAAGCGTCCGCTGGGCATCCTGTCCCATCGCGTGCAGGCGACTCTGATCCTCTCAGCACCATGTACATCCCACCGCCGCCGACCATGCCGCCGATGCTGTCGATCAAGCAGCAGGCGATGGCAAGCCGCGCTGCGACTGTCAACCATGAGTCTGCCCCTGTGCATGCCCCAACGCAGAGAAGCGCGCCACCAGCAAGCCTGCAGCAAACTGTGAGCTTGGCGGACAGATCGGGTCTGGCTGCCCCACCGCCTCCGCCACCACCGCCACCGCCACTTCCCGCCAACCTGTCCGCGATGCGCATTCCGTCCAACGATCTTGGAAGCGCCGAGTCGCTCGAAGGCGTGCCCAGAATGGACCTCGTGCAAGAGATCGACAAGCTGTTTGCATGCGTGCAAGTCGAGTAATCCTGCCAGCACCTTTTGTTTTCCACTCCTCTTTGTTTTCGCTTCTCTTGCTCTCGTTTCTCTTTCGACGCTTTGACTTTCAAACCATCTCAATACAAGCGGCTTCAAATATTCAATAGTCCAGATACCCAGTATGTGGGTGGATGCTCTTGCATATCAATCCAGCAGATACCGTCCTTGAGCAGATTGTCCTTTTTGGCAATGATCGGCAGCGTCAGTCAGTCAGTCGGTGAGCCAGCCAGCCAGCCAGCCAGCCCATGTATCGCACACGATTGTGTTTGCACTTGGCTACTTACCAGCACCTTGGTTGCGCGTTCCTCTTCCCATCCGAGCGCGTCTTTGAGTGTCTGCACGCTCACGCAGCCCTTTTCCTGTGGTAAATGCAGCGTCAGATCACCCCACGCCACGCCATAACATAGCATGCCTTTCTGGAAACGATGCAAAGCCTGCCAGGGCTCACCTGGGCCATTGACAGAGCAGTCGAAAAGTCGACATCGAGTTCGCGCGGCACAGACTGCACCATGCTGCGGTTGCCGATCTTGATGACATCGAATCCATTGCCAAGCGGTTTGAGGGTCTTGATGCTTCTCACGATATCGTCTCTGTCACCAACCTCGTGAGCGCGTGGATCCAGCAGTGCCTTTGTAACAGCAAGACCAGACTCACTCTGAGATTGGCTGCGCATTCTTGCCTCGTGTCTTTTCGACCAGCCGCTTGAGCTCGATCAGATCAATGAGGCCGCCGTTGGATTCCCGGGTGGCCAGACACACTTCAGCGATCTGCACGCCAAGCTCGTAGTAAAAGTCGCCAAAGCCGAGAATGTCTGACCAGAAGCCTTTGTTGGAGGCGAGCGGATCGACGCCGACGTTGTTGCACATGCGCTGGAAATGCATGCGGAAGACGGGGTCCCGACGGATATCCTTCTTGTGCTTTTGCGCAAACTCTTCGAGGTTGGACTTGAAGGTCGCCAGCAGTGTTTGCATCTGTCGTTGTGCCGGCTCGGTCATGCCAGCTCTGTGGTTGCGAGGCCATGCGATGCGATGCGATGCCAGGGTTGGCTTGCAGGCGGGTGTGGCTCACCTGCTCGAGCTGCTGTGCGGCCAGTGCTTCGCCGGCCTTTTGGAACCCCTCCTGCAACCCGCACAGGGCAAGACCGCCGAGCCAGGGGGTCAGCTGGACGTGGGTTGCGCTTGTATCAGCCAGACCGTCTGGCTTGCCTTGTTGCGGGCCTGCTGCTGCAGTCCGTGGATGCCAACACCACGACGATGCATCTGAATCGCGTGTCGGAAGTAAGGCAAGGTCGACCAGGTCGTTCATTGCAATATCCGCCCATCCAGGCACAGAGCAGGCGCCGGTTGTGCACCATTGGCTGTCATTGGTACTCTGTAAACGATGCATGACCAGTAGACTTGGCATGCGCTTGTGCCTCCTTTTGTCCAGTCAATCCCTGGTGGTGGGGGCTGCGAGGTCAGCAACCCATCTCGCCAACAGCAGTCCAGCAACAGGCAAGATTAGCCCCACCTGTTTGCAGACAGCGCATCGCAGCGTAAAGTTGGCCAGATCTGTAAACTTGCGTTGCTGTTGCATGTAGAGTGTGAGTGCATCCGTTCTTGCACCATGGTCTCCATGCACAAGACTGGCTGGCCCACCTTTCGCCACATCTCAGCCAGCTTGAGTGCTGCCTGCGATGCTGTCTCTGCCTCGTGTCCAGAGAAGGTGGTCTGGTCAAAGTCTTCTGGCGCTCCGTCTGCGGGAGTCAGGGCAATGGCGTCGTAGTGAATGCCGCTGTACATGAGAAACACGCGCTTGTCAAAGGCACCCTCGCCTGCATCCGCGTCCAGTCCAGCCAATAGGCTCAGTTTCGGTTAATGCTTTGCATGACGCGCTGCTCATGGTATCCCCAGCATGCCTCGTGCCGCTTACCGAAGCGGTCCATTCTGCCAGTGGCAACATCGATCGAGTCAATCTCTGTCCACAGTTGATGCGGCCATGGTTAGAGGGTGACGCAGTGCTACCATGTACAACGGCAGCTCCTACCAACAGCGTAGTGGGCCGAGAAAATGGCGAGCTCAATAGCACCGCCCCATGAGTTGGGCTGCTGTATCCACTTTGTGTACTCGAGCGGATCGCGTCCCAGAATGGCAGCGCTGTAGTTGAACGGATCGCTCAGAATGGCATCCGACACGACTGTTGTGCGTTGCAGCTCGATCGGATCAGTATTCCATGCACGGGAGTTTGTTGGCAGAGTGCAGATGCCCCCACAGTCCACACGGACCTTTGCGAAGCTTGCTGGCAGTCTCTGGATTGCGCTCCAGCACATATCTGTGGTGCATAGCCGCTGGTCAGCACGCAGAGCCAAATGCATGCGTGCATGTCCAGGGACGAACCCAATCGAGCGGAACAGACACGAGTTGTCGTCCTTCATCTCGCGCACCACAAGCACGCCCTGGTCAATGGCCACACCCTTGCCTGTCGCAGCTGCGGGTGGCATGGATGGCATGGACGACGCGTTGCGGTCGCTGCTTCCGCTGGCAACAAGGCCAGACACCGGTGCCGGTGCAGGCGCTTGTGCAGGCACAGATGGCGCTGGCGCCTTTGCTTCCACGTGCCGTGGTGGTTGTGCAGCCGGGGCCGATGGGGCAGGCGCCCCTTGCTCGACAATAAGCTGCTCGCCGTCCTTGATGCCGACGGCCGACAGCAAGGCCGCGTCAGAGGCCGTCACGGCCTTTGGCGGAAAGCCTGCCTTGACTGCAGCGCGAGAGTCAGCATCAGCAGCGCATGGATGCGGTTGTCTCTGTGTGTGTGTGTGTCTGTGTGTGTGTGTCTGTGGGTGCGATCCGACAGCAGCCGATGCAGCAGCAGCCGATGCAGAGGCACTCACTCGCCAGCTGGTCGTGCGGCACGCCTGTTGCGGCTGCAATCGCGGCCTTGAGCTCGCCGAACGTCGCCGTGGCCGCCTGCAGGCCGTCGCCGACCGTGACGAGGCCGCCCGCTGTTCTGCAGCGCAGTCGCTGCGTGTCGACAGGGCCGCGCCGCCAAGTCAGCGCCAAGTGCCCTGTGCCACAGCGCCAGAAGCCAAACGACACGAACCATTCGTTGTGGTTTTCAAGTAACCGTCGATCCTCCCTCGACAACCACAACCACAACCACAACCACCACAACCACCGCCGCACCCACCACCACGACGCACGCACACAATGGTCGCTGTTGCTGCTCCCCCGACGGCTGCCTCTGCGGCGGCCTCTGCCTCGCTGCGTGAGCAGTACCAGGCGCTGGTGCTCTCGCTCCTCGACACAAACGGCGCCGTGCCCGACACCGGCGCTCTCGAGATCGACGGCGTTGCCGTCAACCAGCTCGAGCTGCTCGGCGTGCTCAACGCCCTCTCGAGCCGTGAGGTATGCCTCGTGGCTGCTTGTGGCCGCCTCGTGGCTGCCCACACGCCCACATTCCCGCCGGGCCGCCTGGCTCGCCCGCTCTGCTCCTGCAGATGGCTGGCTGGCTGGCCCTCTTGCACAGTGCTCGCCGGCCGTTGCACGCCAATGAGGCGTTTGTGCAGCAGGCGGGCTTGCAGGGCTGCGGCTGTCTGGACCACCTGCCCGCCTGCCCGCCTGCTCTGGCCAAATATTGCAGCCCACATAACATACTGACCGCTGCCTGCATTGCCACCCCCCTAGATCCTCACGTACGAGACCCTCGTGGTCGAGAAGTGGGTTCTGACCGCCGAGGGCGACGAGGTTGCGGACACCGGCAGCCACGAGGCTCGTGTCTTCAACGCTGTTCCCGAGGGAGCCGACGGCATCGATGTGGCCGAGGTCGCTGTGAGTAGGGCCCTCGTGCACCGTATCGGGATCGCACCCGCTGATGCTCACGCCTTTGCTCTGGGCCGCACATAGAAACTCGTCGGCCCTGCTGCCAAGTTTGGCCAAGGCGCCGCCTTCAAGGCCAAGTGGATCGGCAAGAACGCTGCTGGCAAGCTCGTTCGCCTGGTAAGCTGTGCGGCAGTGCCTATGGGCCAGTGGCAGGACTCACTGACGCCGTGGCTGGCTGGCTGGCTGGCTGGCTGGTTGTTGCCCAATGGGCGAATGGGATGCAGACGTCGACCATCACGGACCAGACGCAGATTGATCTCAAGCAGATCCGTGCCACTGGTGCCCACCAGGACGACGCTCTTCTCAAGGCGCTCAAGAAGCGCCAGCTCATCAACACGCAGAAGCAGTCGACCTACAAGCTCGCCAAGGGACCCAAGTTCACGACCGAGATTGTCGAGGAGGCCACTGACATTTCGCAGGAGATGCTCGCCAGGTTGGTCCAGCGTTGTCGTCTCGCTGTTGTCATCCACATCGCCGTGACTCACGCGTCGGCGTTGCGAACAGCGGCGAGTGGAAGGCCGCCACTTTCAAGCAGTACAACTTTGAGGCTGCCGGCCAGATGCCCACTTCGGGCCACCTGCACCCTCTGCTCAAGGTCCGCGACGAGTTCCGCCAGATCTTCTTCGAGATGGGGTACGTTTGCCAGCCCGCCATGCCGCCCTGTCATTCCAGAGCCTTGCACTGATCCACGTTGCGCCGCCTGCCTGTCCATCTGCCTGCTTGCCTGCTTGAACCGTTTGCCGTTGCAGCTTCTCCGAGATGCCCACAAACAAGTACGTCGAGTCCTCGTTCTGGAACTTTGACGCGCTCTTCCAGCCGCAGCAGCACCCTGCTCGTGATGCACACGACACCTTCTTCCTCTCCGAGCCTGCGACATCCAACCGCTTCCCAAAGGACTACATGGAGCGCGTCAAGGAGGTCCACACCAACGGTGGCTACGGCTCCATTGGGTATGTCTGTGGATGCAGCCTGCTGTAAAGCATGCCACCATGCATCCTGCTGACTGGACCGGCGACGAATGGTTCTTGGCGTCGACAGATACGGCTACGACTGGAAGGAGGAGGAGGCTGCCAAGCTTGTGCTGCGTACCCACACCACGTCCATCAGTTCGAACATGCTGTACCAGCTTGCTCAACAAAAGGAGTTCAAGCCCGTCAAGTGGTTCTCGATCGACAAGGTGTTCCGTAACGAGACGCTCGACGCAACCCACCTTGCCGAGTTCCACCAGATCGAGGGCGTGGTTGCCGACCGCGGCCTGACGCTTGGTGACCTCATGGGTGTTCTCCACGGCTTCTTCAAGAAGCTTGGTAAGCTGCTGGGAACGGGCTCCTTCATGGCGGCGATCCAGCCAGTCTGACCGCTGTGTTTCTGTGCACACGAACAGGTATTGCCAAGCTGCGCTTCAAGCCTGCCTACAACCCCTACACCGAGCCCAGCATGGAGATCTTTGCTTGGCACGATGGTCTGGCCAAGTGGGTCGAGATTGGCAACTCGGGCATGTTCCGTCCCGAGATGCTCCGTCCCATGGGTCTGCCCGAGGACGTCCAGGTGATTGCATGGGGTCTCTCGACTGAGCGTCCCACGATGATCAAGTACGGCCTCAACAACATCCGCGACCTTGTTGGCCACAAGTTGGATCTCGACATGGTGGCCAAGAACCCCATCTGCAGGTGATTCAGCGCAAGCCTGCCGTGATGGCAGCATGGCTGTGCATGTGTGTGCAACTGGGATATTCACCGGCGTGTTCTTCATGTTTGGACAGACTCGACAAGTAAGCAGACGCGACGGAAGCATGTCTGCTTGGCTAGAACACGCCCAGCTGTCGTGCCAGCGCCTCAATGTCTGCTCCACCACCACCACCCATCCCATCCCATCCCACCATCAGCCGCCGACATGAACCAATGAATGACACGAATGAGTACTCTATCCACTGCCCATCACACACTGATCGAGCAAGGCGTACCAGTGAACGTTTGTCTTGCGTCTGCGCTAAAAGCGTCGTTGTTGCTGCCGTTGTCGTGGCCAGCCGCGCGCACGATCGACAGCCCAAACAGCAGCTGGCGCATCTCGCTGGGGTTGGCCTTGTGGATCTGTGCGAGCATGTGTGATGCACACGCCTGCAGGAGCACATCGTCGCGCGGACCGAGCAGCGACTTGACTGTCGTCAGCGGCTCCGACGCCATGCCGCCGGCACCTGGCCCGCCGGACATCTGTGCCGACGCTGCGTCCAGCGACACCATTGACTGTCGTGCATCCATCCATCCGTCCATCCATCCGCCCAAGTAGGCGTCAGTCCAGCAGCCCTGGTCAGGGCAAGGCCAGTGCACGTCCAACCGAACGAACCAAGCTGCCAATCTTGCCGGTCTGAGTGACGAGAAGCACAAGCATGTTGCCAAACTCCATGAAGATGGCCTGCGCCGCCTTGCCGCCGACTGTCCCCATGATGTGGCGGGTGCTGATAGGAAACGCAGCGTCTTGCAGCCCCACGCCTGCCTCCTGGCTGTCGGCGTGGTTGAGGCGAGCGGCCTCTAGCGCCTGGTTGATCAACGCCGCCATTCCGAAATGGGTCAACCAAAATTGTCAAATCAAGACGACGACGACGACGACGATGATGGCGGCAACCGAGACGGAAACCAGGGAGGAGCTCGGAGTCGCTGTTGCGGCGTCGCTGCTGGCGGACCTTGGCATCGACGACGAGACGATTGCCGACTACCTTGTGGGCATCTGCCTGGAAGAGACGATTCCCGAGGACGAGAAGCGGGAGAGCCTGATTGAGTTTCTGAGCGAGTCGACGGTGTGTCGAGCGGTTCGCTGCTGCTGCTTCAGGCTGACGTTGGCATCGACTGGCTGGCTGGCTGACTGACCGAGACGTGCTGCAGGACAAGCCCGTGGAGGAGTGGCTGGATGCGCTGCTGGCGCGGTGTGTGCGGCTGGCAGAGCGAGAGAAGCAGGCCGAGGAGGCCGAGCGGGCCCGAGTGCTCGAGTCGCAGAAAGGCGAGCAGCGGCTTTGAAACACTCTGTCGGCACCTTGGCTGACTTGAATGCATGCACACATGCACACCCACCAACCCCGCAGAGCGCGAGCAGGCTGTTCTCAAGGAGACGACGGTGCCGGTGCAGCAGCGACGGCTGGACGGCAACACGGCCAGCATGACCAAGGAGGAGAAGCGTGCCCGCGAGAAGCTGCTTGCACAGTACGGATACGATCTCGACGAGATTGTCGAGCGCGCGGACGGCGAGACGGAGATTGTGTACAAGGACTCGTCCGACAAGGGGCCGTCTGTCGATGGATCTGGTGCGTGCACTGCCAACAGCAGCGCCGGCTTGGTGTGCATGCCTCCTGACGCGTTGCGATGCACAGGACTGTTCATGAAGAACCGCAATGCCGATATTGTCAAGGAGCAGGAGCAGGCGAAAAGGTATCCGGCCGGCAACGGCCATCTGCGTGTTGCTGACCATCGTTGGTGACTGACGAGCAATGCGTCTGACAGAGCCAAGGCACAAGCAGAACACGCCAAGCAGGTGCTGCGCAACAAGGAGATGCAGGAGAAGCAGAAGCTCGAAAAGGAAAGGCAAAGCTGCGCACACAAAAGAAGGAGAAGCGGCGCATGTAGTCTGCTGTTCTGCTGCTTATACATACAATGCATACGAATGGTCGTGCCTATCGGGATATTTCGGGTTCTGTTCATTTGATTCACGATGGATGGGCTGCCGCAAGCAAGCAGTCTGCACGCCTGTCATCCCTTTCTGTGGCGGTTGCCCCATCCGCGCGGGTTGTCGTCCTTGAAGTTGTCAAAGTCGAGCGCCTTGAGTCTGGCCGCCTCGAGCGCCACCTCGTCATTGTCGTCGGGATCAACCTTTTCAGGACGCTCACTGTCGCACAATCGTGGATGAGTTTGGTGCCCGCAATGCCACACAGCAGATGCATCGACTCACGTTCCGCCGGACAAGAAGTTGCCGCGCTCGATTTCGCGCTCGAGGTACTCTTCGACAGTCATGGTGGGTAGGTTGTGGCCGGGACGGAACACGCCCTGCAAGAGAGCCTCGCGCTGGCTGGCAATCACGAACGGACGCAGCGGCTGTTGGTCCATGAGTGTCCATGAGTGTCCATGAGTGTCCATGAGTGTCCAAAGAGAGTCCAAATGCAATCGGCAAAGTCGGTCAACCCGCCGGTCCAAGCATCCAAAAGCCATGGCCAGTGCAGCCACCCACCTTGCCCTGGGGGTCCATCAGTGGTCCGGTTAGCTCAGATAGCTTCTTGCGGTTGGCCATCAGCGGCTCGATGCGATCGCGGTCGCTATTCCCAGACGATCCAGATGCAGATCCCTGCGCAGTTTCCATTGCCTCGCGACGCTTGCGGCCAATCTCGAGCATCTCCTTCTCGTCCTTGATCATCCGCAGCGACGCAATCGCCTTGTGCACAAACAGATCCACCGTCACGAGCACCAAGTCGCGCTCAATCTCGTCCTCGTCCATATCCTCGCCCTGCGATCCCTTCTTGTCCTTGTTTGCCAGCATGTCGGCAAGCTCCTTGAGCCGCATCTTGGTCGCCTTCTCGCGCTTGAACTGCGCAACCTTTTCTGTCCGGCGAGCGTCCGCAGACTGCCGGATCTCGCCCATCTCTGTCTGGAGGTGCTTCAGGTCGGCCTTGGACATCAGCTGGTACTCTTCCAGACGGCGCAGGTACGCCTTGAGATGTGCCTCTGCGTCCTCGATGACTGCCAGCCGGTCGCCGTCGTTGATCTTGAGGGTGACTTCAGCCAGATAGGCATCGACGAGAATGAACCTGGGACACGGCAGGCATCAGCATGCAGCCAGCGGGAGCAGGAGCAGGAGCAGGAGCGGGCTGGCAGTGGCTGGCAGTCGATGGCAGTGGCTGGCAGTCGATGGCAAACCTCAGATCGGCTGTGCTGATGTCGTCGACAATCTCGTTGTCACTGAACAGCGACAGCGCCTGGACTCGCTGCTTGCAGTCTCTGAGCAGCCCGACGGCCTCGGCCACCTGTGCCTGTGTGTGTGTGTGTGTGCAGTGTCAGTCAAGGCATTCGTGACGCACTCGGCCAGGGTGCACACTGTGTCGCTCGTGCAGCAGAAACAAAGGCAGCACACGCCAAGCCAGCACACGCCAAGCCAGCACAAGCAAAGCCAGCATAAGCCAGCACACGCCAAGCCAAGAGCGAGAGGCTTTCCTGGAAGGCGGCGTCGGACGACGACAGGTCCGAGTCCTCGATGGCGTGGAACAGCTCGACTGCCCGAGTGAACAGCGAGCGCAGGCTCTGGCCGTCTCCGCCGTTCATCAGCAGATTTCAAATTCCCGTCAAACAGAGTTCAAATCGCCCACTTTTTTCTTTCTTTTCCGAGCCAATAATGCGACGCAAGAACGAAGTCGTCAGGCCGGCGTCTGCCACGGCTGCTGCGGCTGCTGCGGCTGCCTCCCCGGCCAAGGCTGCAAAGGCTGCCAAGGCCACCAAGGCTCCTTCGCCCGAAAAGACGTCTGGCCCCGTGTCGGCTGCCCTTGCAAGGAAGCCTGCCGCTGCCAAGGCTGCTCTGGCTGCCGCCGCTGCATCGACCGCAAAGACCGTGTCGAAGGCAAAGGTTGGTTGGCGACTGTGTTGAATGCGCTCGTGGTCGGTGCGCTCACTGGCCGTCGATGCCTGCTATGCTAGGGTGCGGCCAAGGCTCCCGCTGCCGCCATTCCCGACGATGACGACATGATCGACGATGACGACTCTGACGACGAGGAAGAGGACAACGGCATGTCTGTTGATGGCGACCATGACAGTGGCCGGACGAAGATGCCGACTTCAACGACATGGAAGAGGACGACGATCAGGGTGCAGACGCAAAGGATCAGCAGCCACGCACAAAGACGCCGCTGTCGTCGTCAAAGTCGTTCTTCAAGCCGCCGACCAACGAGGAAATGCAGCAGCTGTCGCAAACCAACGAGCTGTTCAAGTCCAACCTGTTCAAGCTGCAGATCGACGAGCTGGTTGGAGAGGTGTCGATCAACTACAGCAAAGTCAAGCCGCTCGAGTCTGCCCTGCACAAGATCAAGTCGATCCTGGATTCGCTCGACGACCGTCCTGATCTGGCTGTTGCCGAGGCGTCTGCCAAGCTGCAAAAGGAGGGCATCACAATCCCGTTTGGCCACACACCGCCGCCCAAGGACGCAAAGTACAAGCTTGGCTTCCAGCGTCCTGCCAAGGTTGCCATCGTTGGTAGCTTCCTTCTCCGCACGCTCACCAAGCGGCCGTCTGGCATCAATGTCGACATTGCTGTGCAAATGCCCGAGGTTTGTCAAACAGTGTCGGTGTCTGACCACTCTGCCACACCTTGTATCTCACCCTCGCACGAAATGCAATGCACTGGCAACATGCAGGCTTTGTTCCAGGAAAAGGACCACGTCAACAACCGCTACTTCCACAAACGCGCATACTACCTGGCTGTCATCGCGTCCGAGCTCAAAAACAAGACCAGCAAGCACGGATTCGCTGTCAATGTCGAGTTTGAGGCCTTTTTGAACGATCTCCGCAAGCCCGTCATCGTGCTCACGTCCACAAAGGCTGCCGGCGACATGCACTTTTCCAAGCTCGGCGTCTCCATCCGCATCTTCCCTACCATCAGCGCCAGCGTCTTCCCTCCTGCGCGTCTTGCGCCGGGTCGCAACAACGTCCGCCCAGCCACTCTCGGCTCTGGAGCAGCCGGCATCGACCAGGCACCTGCCACGCCCCACTACAACGCCCTTGTCCTGCAAGACACTGTGCTCGTCGCCCATCTCAACTTTTTGCATCACCACATCACCGAGTCGCCTGCGTTCAAGGAGGCCTGCCTGCTGGCCCGTGTCTGGCTTACCCAGCGTGGCTTGACCGAAACGCAAAAGAGTGGGTTCGGCATGAGCGGTTTCTTGATTTCCATGATTATGGGATGGCTGCTGCGCGCTGCCGGAAAGCACGCTAGTCGCCGCATCGGAAAGACATTCAGCTCGTACCAGATGCTCAAGATCACCATGGACTTTATCGGTACGTTGTGCGCGTGTCTGCTCTTTGCTGATCTCTGTACTGGCATCGTGCCATTGACTGATTCGCCCATGACACATCTCCGTCCATGACAGCCGAGCACGACTTTTCAGAGAGCCCGTTGTTCCTGACGCCGACTGGCGAAGAGATTGCAGAGCCAGAGTTTTCGGCATCAGAGTTCCTGTCGGCATACGACGTTGCCATTGTCGATCCGTCTGGCCGCATCAACCTTGCTGCCCACATCTCGCGCGCTGCCATGGACGAGATCCAGCACGAGGCCAAGCTCACATCCGCCATGTTCAGAGACCAAGTCACGGACCACTTTGACTCGCTTTTCCTCAAGCAGGTCGACCGCCCGCTGCTCAAGTACGACAACCTCGTCCGCGTTCCGCAGCTCACCTCTGCACCGGCTGCCTACAAGGGCGGCAAGCGTCTCGACTTCCCTGACCTGACGCAGTTTGCTGTCCGGTATCTGCCCAGCCTGCTCAAGGGTGCACTCACCGACCGCACCACGCTCGTCACTGCCTATGCGCCAGCATACGCTCGCTGGTCGTGCGACGAATCCTGGGAGTCCGCCAACGACAGCTCGGCAGCCACCATTACCATTGCCATGCTTCTGGACCCCGAGAACTCGCTGCGCGTTGTCGAAATGGGTCCGCATGCCGAAGACACGGCTGCCGTCACTGCCTTCCGCGAGCTTTGGGGAGAGCGCGCCGAGATGCGCCGCTTCAAGGACGGCAGCATCACCGAGAGCGTTGTGTTTGACTGCGATGGCACGCTCCAGCAGCGATCGCTCATTGTGGCGCGCATGTGTGCACACCTCATTGCACGCCACGCCAAGCTGCTCCCGACCGACGGCGTCTCGTTCTGGGCCGGCCTGGGCAGCAAGTACATCAAGGCGCCAGGCATTGAGCTCACCACGGGCAGCTTCCAGCCCGTCATGGATGCCTTCCAGGAGTTTACGCGCGAGCTCAAGGGACTCAAGGAACTGCCTCTCTCTGTCTCGACCGTGCTCCCTGTCGCAGATGCCCTCCGCTACACATCTGTCTTTGTCCCGCAGCCCAAGGCCGACACGTCCACGTTCTTTGACGGATACAGGCCGCTCCACCACCCGCTGCCTGTCGTGATTGAGTTTGAGAGCTCCGGTCGCTGGCCCGACGAGCTGCGCGCCATCCAGAACATGAAGCGCGCCTTTTACATCCGCATTGGCCAGCAGCTCGAGGCCAAGTTCCCCGGCACGCGCGCCGTGGTCTCGGTTGGCAGCAACGACAACGTCGAGGAGAGTGGCTGGCTCGACGTCACCCACACGTCTGGCTACATCTTCCGCTGCCGCATCCACCACGACCGCGAGGCGACGCTGCTGGACCGCGCCATTACGACGGTCGAGCGCAGTGGCTCGCCTGCCGAAGTGGTTGGCATCAAGGCTGCCAAGCAGTCGTACCTGACCCAGTACGTCCGTCTGCCGTGGCACGCGACACAGCTTGGAAACCTGTGTCTCCGCCATCCGTTCCTGCCCGTCACGATCCGCATCCTCAAGCGCTGGCTGGCAGCCCACCTCCTCAACTCTGCATCGGTCGCGACGAGTGTGCCCGAGCAGGTGCTCGAGATCCTGGCCGCACACGTCTACCTCAACCCGCACCCGTACGGCGTGCCCACGAGCGGCTTTGCTGGCTTCCTCCGCGTCCTGGACCTTGTCCAGTCGTGGAGCTGGAAGGACGAGCCGCTGATTGTCGAGCTGGAGGCTGGCAAGATGGATGCAGCCATGGTCAACAGCATCAAGGCTGCGTTCAAGGCGTCTCGCGCCAAGGGCACGCGGTCACCGCCCATGTACGTTGCCACTGAGCGCGACTCCGAGTCTGTCTGGTGGACAGATCCGTACCCGACGGCCAAGATCCTCGAGCGCTTCATTGTCCTTGCACGGGCGGCGCTCGCGCACGTCACGGACAAGTTTGTCCATGGCGGCGGCGACCTGGACATCTCGCAGCTGTTCTCTGCGCCGCTGCTCGGCTACGCGCTCGTGCTCCATCTCGACCCGCAACGGCTGCCGCGCTTCCGCGAGAACCTGACGTACTCGGACGAGGCGGCGCTGCCGGTGCGCACCAAGTACAAGAACCTGGTCACGAACCGCGACCGCGAGGCGGCGCTCCTGGCGCAATTCGATCCCGTCGACTGTCTGCTGGCCGACCTGCACGCCGCGTTTGGCCACCTGGCCCTCTTCTTCCACGACCGCTACGGCGGCGACAAGATTGCCGTTGTGTGGAAGGCCGGCGTGATGGCGCCTGGGCCCTTCAAGGTCAACCTCGCGTACAACGCGGCACCTGATGCGGCGCATCTTGGTGCTGGACACGCTGGCGCGGTGCTGCCCAAGGGCGTCAAGCCGGCCGTGCGACCCAACGTGGACGCCATGGTGAGCGAGATGCAGCGGATCGGCGAGGGTCTTGTGCTCGCCATCGAGCGCCGCTGATCTGCCCCCCGTTGTGTTTGTGTTGCTTTTGGGGGAGCTGTTGTCGGTGCATGCATGGCGTGCATAGAAGGTGCCATCGTGGCTTGGGTTGGACGGGCAGATGGAATAAATGAGCTTTATGACTCGGATGACTGGACGGTGAACTGTGCAAAGTGCCGGGACGACTGCTGGTCCTTGAGCAGGTGGCCGGTCGCATCAAACAAGAGGCCTTCGCCCGCCAGCAGCGCCAGCTTGCGATGGACGTTGCCATCTGCTGCCTGGGCCGGCTCGGCTTGTGCACTCTTGCGGGCAGATCCAGACTTTGGCGCAGACGCCGGCTCAGATGGAGCGAGGCCCCACGACCCAAAGAAGCCGCCAATGTAATAGTCGGATGCCAGCACACGGTGGCAGGGGACGACTGGCGCAAAGGGGTTGCGCTTGAGCGCCTGTCCTACTGCCCGCGGCGACGACTGCAGCGCATCGCTGATGTCCTTGTACGTTGCAAAGTGGCCTGGCGCATGGCGATTAGCAGCGTCAGTCGCCGGTCGGACATCCGGACAACGGCCGGCATCGAGGCTCAGCAGTGGCGAGTCGGCGCTTACCTTCAGGGATCTGCGGGGCAGCATAGCGACACCGAGGCACATGCAGCGAGTGGGCGTGAGTGAGAGTGTGAGCGAGAGCATCCACACCGCAGACACGGCGCTTGCCTGTGAGCAGAGTGCGTACACGCGGGTCTGGAACGCAGTGACGTTGGGCTGTGCCGTCATATTGCTCGACTTGAAGACAGTTGCGCAAACCACGCTCGTTGGCTTTATTGGCGAGGCACATCCAGATCGACAACAAAGAGCGCATAGACGGGCTTGTGGTCCGACGAGCCAATGTCCATGCAGGTGTTGTACAGGCGCGGGATGATGGGGTGCAGCAGCGGCGTCGACGGCCGCGAGTGGTGGCCAGCGACTGTGGGCGGGCTGGCCGGTGGCACGCGTCGGGACTTGAACAGAATGCGGTCGGTCCATGACGGGATCCTGTCGCTTCTTGGATCGTAGCCGTAGAGCGCGGCCGAAGGAGACGATGGCGATGACGGCGAGGGCACGTTGGGCGATGGCGATGGCGACGGCGACTGCGTGTGTGTTGGCGACGGCGGCGACGGCGGCAATGGCGCGACGGCAAGAGGCGGGAGTGTTTTTGCACTCGCTGTTGCCGTTGCCGCGCTGGACGGCCCCTGCTGAGACGATTGTGGCTGCCGGCCAGACGCCGATGTAGGTATCGGTGGAAGCTTTCCATCAACAGGCGTGATGCAGTCGGGATCCACCTGGAACTTGTATGTGGGCTGGAACGTAATCTGCGGCTCAGAGAACCCGCGGAACACATTCTGGCGGCGCATCTCGATCTGCAGCTGGTCGTTGTTGAAAAGCACTTCGTAGCGCCGGTTTTCGAGGATCGTGTCGGCCAGTGCACGTGTGCCGTTGACTCGGTAGTTGAAGTCGCCCGCCCAGAACACGTGGTCGAACCGGTCGGACAGGGACGCGATGGCGGCGTCACGCGGATGGAAGCCCGGCAGTGACATCTCCTTGTTTGTGCGTTCGTAGTCGCGGTTGCGCGAAGCCACCTTGTCCTGGTGCGCAGCAAAGTGAGAGCCGACGAATAGGACAGACGTTGCATTGAAGAGCAGCCCAATGGCGACGCTGCCTTTGTTGCCAAGCACATTGCCAATGCCAGTTGAAATGCGTGATGAAGCCACCACTGTTGCACCAAAGCACGGTTAGCTTGGCGCAACTGTGCATGCCCATTGTGGCGACTGTCCACATACTCGTGACATTTCTGGCAATGTCTTTGCGGACAAACACCATCAGATGGATGCCGGCCAGACTCTCGCACCGCAGCAATGCGTACTTATCGCCAATATAGTCTTGCACAATGCGCTCCCAGTCCTTCTTGATGGCACTCTCGACGCCTCGCTGGCACTCTTGCACAGTGATCGCCAGTAAATGGCACGAGTCGTACCGCCGTTGTGGCTGTGTCGACGGCACGGTTACGGCTGGCGTGATTCGCGGCGGCAGTTGGGGATCGCCGAGCAATGATGCAAGACTGCACCGTGGAAGCTATATGGGCCAATGCGCCACGGGTGTTAGCGCGGGCCAACGGTGCAGACGATCTGGAACTGCTTACACGGCCGTTCATGTTCCATGTGACCACGTAGATCTGCAGTTTCTCTGCTTTCGGCGTGTCCGATATACCGAGATCCTCGCGGCTCTTGTTGCGTCCCAGGCCGTCTTTGAGCAGCTTTCGCATGTCAGACAGAGACTTTGATATGGACAAACGCCCTGTCAATGGCCAAGTGTGAGTGTACGCCAGCAATCTCAAGATACGCAGCCTATGCACGGCATCATGCTTACATCCGTCCACCATAGAGCCCTGATGACTGTGCTGGGCTGAGCGGCTTGGTTGTGACGTTGGATCGGCGGCCCATTCTGGATCTGAATTGCATTCTCTCTTCAGTCACATGCACCCGTCATCACGCCAATTGCAATCGGCGTACCTAGCAATACGGGCAATGAAGCCGCTGCTTCTTCTTGCTGCTCATGGTCCAATGCAGCCTTTGGAGTGTCGCTCCGCCCATCTCGCTGATCGTCAGCAGCAGGCGGCTCGGCCGTCATGGAAACAGAAATGGAAATGGACGGCGACAGTCCAAGCGTGCCCGCATGCAAGATCACATCGTCAGCCGTCCTGCTTGCACCGGCTGGCCCATAGGCACGACTGTTCCTGCCCGCACGCTCGCTCTTCCACCACCGCGGGTTCCATCTCGATCGGCCGCTGCCGTCATTGCCGTGACTCAATGACGTCTGCGACATGGCTTTGGACACACCGCCGCCCCGTTGATGCGATGAGCCATGCACCGTGAAGCCGACACGCGATCCTCGCCCAACGTCCTGGCCTGTCGGTGCCCCGCGCGAACCAGCCGCACCACCGCCCACATCGCCGGCTTTTTTGTCTTTGCGACTGCCCGAGAGCCGCCCAGCTCCAGAGGGTTTGTTCCCAACCTGGCCGTACCGATCGTCATCGCGAGTGCCGCTCGTCGTCAGCCCATAATGCGTGACGCTTGTGTTGCTGTAGGGGATATAGTGCTGGCTTGTGGCGTCTTCGCTGCTCGACGTCGTGAGTCCGCCGCTGCTGCTGCTGTCGCGTCGGTCACTGTCGGAACGGACCGCGACGCCGCGGTACCGCCCGTCGTCTGCGCTGCTTTCAAGCGGCGTCTCGGTCGGCGGCCGCGACTCGGCAGGCAGCGGCGTGAATGCAGGCGACACCGTCACGATAGAGGGGACGTGCGTGTCCTGGATGTCTGGGTGGGTCTCGGGCGTCACGACGCTGGATCGGCTGTTGCGGCCTGGTGGCCTGTTGGTGCGGGGCTGTCGCCGCCGGCGTCGCCATGGCCGGCACGTCAGACACTGGACGAGGGATGACAGCGTTGACATGAACGAGAAGGGCGGACGGCGCGGAGCGTGAGGGGCGTGAGGAGCGTCTGACCGTAGGGGCGACGATGTGTATGTGCCTGCAGACGAGAGGCCCGTGGGTGTTGTGGTGTTCCATTGAAGGAGCGGGCTCTGGGAGTCGGCAGATGTGGGGGTATCGCTGCCGGCGCGTCTGTGTTGGGGCTCGGAATGATGCATTTGTGGAAAACAAAACGCGCCTGGGATGTTGGGACAAGTTTATGGTGCGCGTTTATTGGGGGACGCAGGGTCAGGCAAGCGAGGTGCGAGTGGCAACCGGTACGTCGCCCGAGTCGCCGCGCAGGAACTTGGCGTACACAGCGCTGAGACGCGTGCGATCGGCGACGCTCACGGACGGGCGGACGTTGACAAGGGCCGTCTCAATGTGGCGTCTGTATGTGAGAATCTGCTGGCGTGGCTCTTTGGCTGCCGACTCGCTGGCACCGTCGCCCTCGGCAAGACCAGCAGCAGCTTTTTGGAGAGCAGCAAGCTAATGCAAAAGATGCACGGGTCAGCATCCGCAGCACTTTGGTGGCCCAGCAACACTGTCAACTTACGCGTGTCTGCAGCTTGGATTGACCGCCAGCGCGAGAAACGGAATTGTGGCCGCTGACGACCACAAACGGAACACTGGGAGAGGACTTGGACTGCTTCGATTCGACTCCGTTCTCAGCCGACTTGCCCAGTTCCAGTATCTCGTCCATTGACTCGCGGATCGCAGCCAGCTGGGCCGTGTTCAGGAGACCCTGCAGGTCAGCACCAGAAAGCCCCTCCGTCTCCTGCGCAATGCTGGCAACCGACACGTCCGGCCCCAGCGGGATCTTGGCAGAGATGGCCAGCATGATCTGGATGCGGTCAGACATGGAGGGCATGTCGCACAGGATGGCCTTGTCCAGACGGCCGGGACGCAACAGGGCGGGATCGATGAGATCCGGCCGAGACGTGGCAGCAAGAACAAACACGCCCTGGAGGCCCTCGGCGCCGTCCATTTGCGTGAGCAGTTGGTTGACCACTCGGTCTGTGACGCCCGTGTTGTCGTGGCCTCTGCGCGGCGCAATCGAGTCAAACTCGTCAAAGAACAGACAGCACGGCCGTGCAGCCTGTGCACGCTCAAACAGGTCGCGGACCTGGATACGGCCAAGGTCAGTGTGCGGCAAGAGCGCTGGCCAACAGGACCGACGAGCTACTTACAGCCTTCTCACTGGCGCCAATGTACTTGTTGAGCAGCTCGGGACCCTTGACACTGATAAAGTTGAGGCCGCACTCTTTGGCGACAGCAGACGCCAACAGAGTCTTGCCGCAGCCTGGGTATCCAAACAGCAGCAATCTCAAAGTCACAAGCCATATGGCCATGTCAGCACGCTTCAACACGGTGTGCATGGCTTGGATCCAGACTTACCCAGACCGCAGCCGGATCGGCGAGCTTGCAAAGATCTGCGGATACAGAGTCGGCCACTGAAGCGTCTGCAGCAGCATCGCTTTGGTGTCTTCCATGCCGCCAATGTCCGACCACGAGACGTCGGATGTGTGCAGCTTGACGCTGCGCAGAGACGATGGCCGGAAGCCAGAGAGCGCGTCGGTAAAGTCTGGCATGGACAGGACTGCGGCAGGTGCGTGTTCTTTGATGCGACGCATGGCGTGGCTCTGTTGAGCGCGTTCGAGGAGCTGCAAGATATCAGCAACGACATAGCCGTCCATCTGTGAGGCGACGGCATCCAGGTTGAGGATGTGGGACGCCTTGGTGGTCGACTGGTCGCCCGTCTGCTTGGCTGTTTGGACAAGTGCTGGTGCGAGTGACGGTGCCGATGCGATCAGGTGGCGCAGGATCTAGCACACATGCACAAAGGATGAGTTTGGCAACTGGAGGTGAGAGAGCAGGCTGGTCTCACCGTGACACGCTGCACTTTGTCGGGTGCGCGGATGTGGACGATGCTGCCAAAGGCATGCCGTTCAACAAGCATGCCGTGCAGCGTGCTCTTGTCTTGCGCCGTCGCCATCACAAACACTTGTGCATGCGTCGTGATGCGCGAAACGAGATCAAAGAATGCATGGCCCAGTACGCGGCTTCTTGTGCCGTCCGTGTTCTACCAACGCAAACACACACACGCACACAAGGTCAGCCGGCCATCCTCCTCATGCCTCATGCAAGACCAAAACGAGAGATGAGCCCACCTCGGCCTCGCTGGCAATAAGAGCGTCCAGATCATCAAACACGACCACGGACGGAGCGTGCCATACAGCCTTGAACAGCGCAGTCTCGAACGCCTCCTTGACTTTGGCAGGCGTCACCTGCTTCAGCTGCGTGCACTTGACAATCGTGTGGTCTGCGCATATACATCCGTGAGTATCAGGCACAGCAATGGATGCATCCGTACACCCGCACTCACGCATGCGATGGTACCGCGCAAGGCGCAATGCGGCCACACGAGCAAGCGTCGATTTGCCTGATCCGCTTGGTCCGTAAAGCAAGAGGCCGCCTGGCGCTGTTCAGCCAAGGCATGTCAGAACCCTGCAGCCACTCAAATGTGCACACGATAAGGTGTGATACGCACTCGGTGTCGACAGAGACGAGAATGCTGTTTTGAGCAGCAGGCATTTGGCAAAGAACCCAACCGTATCGTCAAGCAGAGCCTCGAAGCCAGCCAGCTGCAATTGGTTGCTGATATCCGCCACGACACTGCCAAAACCCCACTGGTTAGTAACAGCGGCTCTGCCCCCCATCGACGCGAAAGAGTGGCATGGGTTGTACCTGCCATAACGCGGCTTGGCTTCGTTGGCGTTGACGCGTGCACCAAACTCGATCGCAGCCACATCGCCAACCCTGACGGCCACAACCAGGCTCGGTTTCTGGTGACGGTCAGCACCGCTCGCCACCACGTTTGCAGCATCCTTCTTTTTGAAGACGAGCTTGCCGACTTCGGGCTGGCTGCCCGTGGGCCCGCCTACGCCGAGCGGAATGGGCATGCCATCAAACATCAGACACTCGTCCGACGGGGACTTGAGGAACCCAGACACCCATTCGACAACCAGTCGGGCTGCATCAACGGCGGATAGGGACGTTGAGAGAGTGACGAGATCAATGGGCTGCTTAAAGGCTGCCGCTGCAAGGATGGAAGAGTCCTTGACATGCTCGATACGGAGCTGGGCGAACGGGTCGATGCAAAGGATCTGGCAGAGGGCAGGGCCAAGGATGGCATGGCCTTGAGGAACATGGGGCACGACTCGGATCGTGGCAAAGGCATGCGGCAGGGTATCGGACGGCCCCTGCGGTGTTGACTGGGATTGCCCACCAGCAGCATGAGGAACGCCAGCAGTCTGCTGCTGAGACTCTGCGCCTGGTGCAGCCGAGGCAGGCTGCCGCATGACACGATCGTACTCTAGGTGCTGGATGTAGACGCGGGAGCCGTCCACGAGTCTGTCGGATGGCAGAGAGGCCGGCGATACCAGCACCGTCCATGGAGAGATGCTTGCAACGTCTGCAGGCAAGCGGGTGTGGTCGGCTGGCAAGAACCGCAGAGTGAATGGAGGACAGAGGGCTGCCTGCGAGTCGTCTGGCTTTGGGGTCAGCTCCTTGGCCTTGGACGCCGCGTCGCGAGTCTTTGGTGCCACGATGATCTCGGCGTTCTCCGAGAGCCGCAGGCACAGCTGGTTGTCTGGATCCAGCGACACTGTCCGACGGCATGCCGAGTAAGCACGGCACGGCACGGATAGCAGGGATGGCACGGATGGTAGGGATGGCAGGGATGGCAGGGACTCATGCCCCAGATCTGGCACAATGCCTACCCAGTTTGAGCGTGATGCAAGCCTGGTGGTGCACCCAGATGGTAAAGGTTTGGCCCGGATAGACGATGCGCAGCTGGTTGAGCACCTGCTCCTCGAGGTAGCCGGCATGCAGCTCCAGGATCTCCCAGTCGTCGATCGTTGCAGGCTCCACCGACACGGACGCTGCTTCTTGTATATCGCGGACAAACGTCGCGGATACCTGCCAGCGATCACGTGCAAGCCAGTGTCAGCAGTGCGAGGTGGCCAGTGGCCGGGGCAGGCGTGCGAGTACAGACGACATGGTGCGCACGGTGCGCATACCCTTTGACCCTCGACGAGGCCCAGAGCCCGAGCGTACGAAGCGTCAATCTCGATGCGAGACGCTGGATCGGAGGACGACGACGACGACGACGACGACGACGAGCCAAAGGGACCGCTAGAGCCGATGGCAGACGTCGAGCCAGTTGGATGGGCAGATGGCGCAACGCAGCCGCCCGCCCACCCGACGTATGCCTTGCGAGTGGCATAGGCCTGCTTGCCGGCTGTCTTGCCGGCCTGCTTGCTTGTGCCGGCCGCCGGTCGCCACGCAAGCTCAAGCACAACGCCTCCAGGCTGCATCGCCTGGAGATGAGACAGCGTGAGCAGGAAGGTGGAGGGGCGTCAGCGGCAGGCTCGCAGAGGACGGTGCTGGCGTGCGCCGCATGACACAGCGGGTGCGCAACTCACTGCGGGCTCGTCCCAGAGCGCATCGGCCCAATGCAGCGGCAGATTCACAAAGCAGGTCTTGGAGTGCACCAGCCCCACGACCAGCTCAGACGACAGCATTTCAGATTGGCGGGAGAGTGGATGAACGAATGTTTTATAGGGACCAAGATGGGATGGAAGGGCGATGGAAGGGCGAATGCAGATGGGATGCAGAACAGAACAGCGGCCAGAGAGACATGGCCGATAAAAGGCAGATGCGATGTGCACCGGTGTGGGGCATGCGATGAATAAGTGAAGGAAAGGATCACTCGGCGGCCTTGATCTTGATGGGCACGGTCGAGGGGTCGTCGGGCACGGTCTCGAGCGCGGAGAGGGTCTCTTGCATGACGGTCTGGGTCTTCTCGACGAGAGCATTGACGTCGTTGATGGACATGCCGCGCGTGTCGATGGCAGGGAGAACTGGTCATCGGAAAGACGAGTGTGAGATGGCGTGTCCAAGTCCAGGTTCGTGTCCATGTCCATGTCCAGTCCAGTCCAGAGGTCTGCTGCAGGACTTACCCTTGATGTGGATGGTGCACGGCTCAAAGATCATCTTGGACTCGGAGTAGCAGGGGTAGTAGGTGGACGACACGATGGGCACGATGGGAATGTTTTGCTGGACAGCAAGGTGGAAGGCGCCCTTCTTGAAGGGCAGCATCGTCTTGTTCTTCTGGTGCGAGCGGGTACCCTCGGGGTACATGAACAGGCCGAGCTGTCCAACAAAGGAGCCAGCGTGTCAGCGATTCGCTGGGAGGCGGTGCTGGAATGCAAGCGGCATACATACGTTGCGGTCCTTGAGGTCCTTGGCGACCTTGCCCATGGTCTCGATGGCGCTGGATCTGTTGCCTCTGTCGATGAAGACGTTCTTGGCGAGTTGCACTGCACAAGCGCCAGATGCCAGTGAAATGTCAGCCAGAGGCCGTTGAGCCAGCCATGGCAAGCAAGCAAGCAAGCAAGGGGACACGCACAGTACTGGCCCATGAACGGGTACCACTTGATCTCGGCCTTGGCAAGCATGACGGTGTTTTCACGGATGACAGCGCCGCTGTGGCCGTGGAAATGGATGGTCCACGACGTGCGAGCGGCCGTTGAAGCAGCGGCAAGTGGGCGGCAGGAACGAGGCACGTGGATGCAAGTGGGCGGGTCAGATCAATGCCTGGCGGGTTGTGGAGGTGCAGCTGGAAGGGCAGTGCAGGGCAGGGCAGAACAGAGCAGAGCAGAACAGAGCAGGACAGCATGGAGCAGAGGCCGGCACGACGACTCACAGCGTCAGCATGTCCATGGTGCTCTGGTGGTTGTTCAGGAACACGCACGGGCGGGAGCGGGTGAGGTGCTCCTCGCCCTCGACGACGACCTTGACGCCGACGAGGCGGGTGGCCAGGAAGTGGAAGACGATGCCGAGCCACTGGTTGGACAGGCCGCCCTTGCCGAGCACGTACAGCACGGGCGCGAAGCAGCAGCCGGCCAGCGACGACACGGCGATGCAGAAGAAGAAGAGGGCGGCCCGCACGACGTAGCGGAACTTGTGCGAGCGGAGGAAGACGAGGCGGCCAATGAAGCCCAGCACGGTGAGCGAGACGGCGGTCTTGAGGTCCAGCATGTTGGTTGCAAAGATATGAGGCTTGCGGACGAGTCTACGAGTCTGGCAGGCGAGAGAGGGTTGCGTGTGGGTGTGGTTGTTAGTCTATAAGTGCGAGTGTGTGCGTATGTGTGCATGCGTGCATGCGTGTGAGCCACGGCCAACCATTCCCAGCGCACTTTGTCGGTTTGAGGGCAAGTGCACGGCGGCGTTGCAGGACAGCCGTGCTCGATGGGCGAGTTGTGGGGCAAGCCGTGGGCGGGAGCTGCAGACTGCTTCAAGTAAGAGTCCAGCAGCCATTGTGCACCAGTGGAGGTGCACCAGTGCACCCGTGCCATTGTCCGTGTGGCCCGCCTGGCCCGCCTGGCCCGCCTGGCCAGCTCGGATCTGTGCCGGCATCCACGGGTTCTCTCAACAATGGCCGAGACGACGTCGCAATGGCAAGCCACATGCGTGCATCCATCCATCCATCCATGCACACATAGACACACATGGAGACACACTCAGCGACTGCCTTGGACTAACGGCCGTGTGCCTGCAGGGAAACAGATGTGCTGCAGCTGCAGGCGCTGCTGTCCGACACCGCAGAGCTGCTGCTGGAGCACAAGCGGGCCGCTTCGCTGGGGCTGGAGCTGGGGCTTGGTGCTGGTGCTGGTGCCAGCGATGACGGCCACCCGAGCCGGTCGTCGGCCTCTGGTGGGGCAGCCGGCGCAAGGATAGCAGAGGCAACAGCGGCGCTGCAGAGAGGCATTGCCGCACAGGAGGAGCGGCTGTCGTCTGCAGAGCGCTCGGGGAAGCTGTGAGTGGCTGCTGCTGCTTCTCGCCACGGCTCACGGGCTGACTTTGTATGCGTCCACGGCAGACCGCCCGGCGAGCTCAAGCGGTGGGAGCAGGCGCTGCTCGACGTCAGCAAGCAGGCCGACAGGCTGCACCTGCTGGACAACCAGCACGGCCAGCACGGTCAGCACGGTCAGCACGGTCAGCACGGTCAGGACGGCTCGGGGCTCGCTGGCCACCGAGCACCTCCACGGTGCGTGAATGCTCGGCTGTGGAATGCTCAGCCTTGTGCGGTGGCTGTTCGTCTGGCGGTGCGTCCGGCGGTGCTGGCATCGGCATCGGCGACTGGAGAGCAGGCTGGCGAGCAGACTGGAGAGCAGACGCACTGACTTGCACGACGGCTGTGCGGCATGGACAGAAGCGTGACGTTTGCAGACCGCAGCGTCGGCAGCGGGAGCAGGATCGACATGTCTGCGTTCATTCAGGTCGACCACCAGGACAGCGAGCACAGGAGCAGGCTGGAGGATGCAGAGCTCGTGCAGCTGCAAAACCGCATCATGGAAGGTTGGCCGCAGATTGCCTTGGGACACGCATTCATGCATGCACAGCCTTGCCAACGGCCCATCGTCTGACCCTGCCCGGTGGACGTGATATAGGACAAGATACGCACTTGGACGAGCTCAGCGAGGCGATCGCCCGGCAGAAGCAGATCGGACAGCTCATCACGGGCGAGCTGGATCTGCAGATTGACCTGCTGGACGAGACGGAGATTGCCATGGACAACACGCAGCGACGGTTGCGCGGTGCTAGCAGCCGTCTGGACTCTGTAACAGACGGTCTTGACAACGACTCGCGAGGTGGGCTGGCTCGAGTGCACTTGCTCGTGATGGTCGTATTGCGTGAGCATTTGACTGACACCTTGATGACTCAGGTACCATTATGATTATTGTGTTGCTGCTGGTGCTGCTGGTCATCATTGCCATTGCCAAGACACTTTGACAGTGTCCTAATAAACGTGTATCTGTGGTATTGGATTGCATGGCAATGCGAATCGCATGGCATTGAGGTTGCTCGCACGCGTTGGCAAGACGAGCGTGTTGCAGACGTATGTGTGGATGTGTGCAAATCACACACACAAGGCGAGGTGGCAGGCTGCCAATGCACCTTGCAGAGTTAGTGTATGCCTCGCTGTTTTGCTTCTTTGGATCAGCGGAATGGCTTGCCTCTCATCCAACGACTGGAAACGATGATGGTCAATGGCTGATGCAAGTAAAGCAACAGCAGATCGACGCCTTCATTCAGAAACAACCAGCACGGGACTCGGACTTGAGATGCTTCCATCGGCGCATACCAGCACTGTCAGAGATGTCCTTCTCCATTGCAACGCGTTGTGCTGGTGACATGCTGTCAAGGAGAAACTGTTTGACCTTGTCGCTGAGGGCCATGTTGTAGGCCCTGTGGGTGAAGCCTTCAGTGCGATGCTTCACCAGCCACTGGACGACCTCCAAGTGTCCAAAAACGGCCGCATTGTCCATCGCTTGCGTGGTGCATCCCTCGGTGCGGTTGGCATGAAGCCACTGGATGACGTGCAGGCGTCCATGTGATGCAGCAAGGTCCATCGCGTCGGTCGTGCACCCTTCCGTGCGGTTAAAGTGTAGCCACTGGACGACGTGCAGGTGGCCGCCTTTGGCCGCATTATCCATCGCGCGCTTGGTGCAACCTTCCTTGCGGTTGGCATGAAGCCACTGGACCACGGGAAGGTGTCCGTTCTCGGCCGCCTTGTCCATCGCGTCAGTCGTGCAACCTTCCGTGCGGTTGAAGTGGAGCCACTTGACGAGGTCCAGGTTGCCCGATTCTGCCGCAGCATCCATGATCTGCACTGAAAATTCGACGTCGTCCCAGGTTGATAGGTACTGCACCATCTCGAGATGGCCAAGCGATGCCGCCATGTCAAGAAACTCTTGGCTATTCTCCTCGAGGACCTCGAGCATGATGAGGTTCCTGTCGAACATACGCTTTAAAAAGCGTACGCAGTTGGCCTCGATAGCAACCTCAGTAGTCATTAAATCCAACTCCTCTGGGGCCAAGTCGAGCCACATGTTCTGCATCGGGATACATAGGATCGCCGGGTCCTCGTTCGCATCTGGGAAACGATCGAGCAGTCGCTGGTACATGGTGCGAGTCGTTACGTGCGCAACATCTGCGGGTTGCAGCTGAACATCAGGCAGCCGTGCCAGATCGCCCTGCCAGCCTTGCTTGAAGACGTCGACCCACAGCGCTCGCTTGGCAGCGTCGTCCATCTTGGCGACCTCGAGGCGGCCGCATAGGAAGCGAGTGAGTGGGCCAGCGTACCGCAGGATCTTGGCCTGCAGCTCGGGAAAGAAGAGGTCCCAGATGTTGTCCGCCTTGACTGCCCGCAGCGACTGCAGCCGGGCCATCTCCTGGTATCGAGGACGAACACCGGTCGTTGCCAGGGTTGGCTTGAGCGGGGCGGCGGCAAGGGCGGCGGCAGGGGCGGCGGCAGGGGCGGGCGAGTAGCCACCATCTGTCTGGCGGACAGTAAGAGAAGCGAGTTGGTTGACAAGGGTCTGGCTGCTGCCGCCATGAGCCTGGCTCTCTGGTTGCTTCTTCCTGTTGTGAGCCTTTGACAGCATGTCTGACCAGCTTCGCTCGAGTGTCGGAGATGGGCGGAAAGCGCGACAGCAACACACAACCCGGCATTGAGGCTGCCAGACAAGCGGGGCAGCAGAGGGGCAGGACGCAGACGTATGAGTGGATGTGTGCACACCTCACACACACGCATCTTACACACACACATCTCTTACACACACACATCTCTTACACACACACACACTGCTGTTGAGGGGTGCTGTTGGATGGCATGCACTGCAAGATCGCGTGGCTGCCGTCGGGCCGTCACGCCAACGAGCCCGCGCCGCAGGGTTGGCCATCGACCGCCAAACATGCTCGTCGCCACTCTGCGCGCTCTGCCTTCGCGCCTGCCGTCCGTGTCGTCGCTCTGCGGCGCCCGCCTCATGGCCTCGTCGGCCGCTGCCGCTGCTGGCGCTTCCGTACGTCACTGGCCCGCCTCGCTGGCCTCGTCGGCCTCGTCTTGCATGCCCACTGTCCACTGTCCACTGCCCGCTGGCCTTGGCGGCAAGCAGATCTCTGTGAGCCTTGGCTCGCCTGCCTCGGCTTGGCGTGCAGCACGCAGCGCACCAGCCGCAGCGGCATGCACCGCCCTGCAGCCTCCCTCCTTTTCCCGCTGTGCACGCCTCTGCATGCGTCCCTCCACCTGCCCACCAGCCTGCCTGCCCACCAGCCTGCCTGCCTGCCCGTTCCTGCCATCGACTCTCGACACTCACACACTCGACCGTTACGTAATCGGACAGGCCTTCAAGCGCACGGCGCTCTACGACTTCCACGTCGCCCAGGGCGGCAAGATGGTCGAGTTCGCCGGCTGGGACATGCCCGTGCAGTACGCCTCGCTCGGCGTGCTGGCCTCGCACAACTGGACCCGCACGCACGCCTCGCTCTTTGACGTGTCGCACATGCTGCAGTCGTCGTGGACCGGCCCCGACCGCATCAAGTTCATCGAGTCGCTCATCGTGGCCGACGTCGCCGCCCTGCCCGTCGGCTCGTCGACCCTCTCCGTGTTCACCAACGCCAACGGCGGCATCATCGACGACACTGTCGTGAACAAGCGCAGCGACAAGGAGCTGTATGTTGTGTCCAACGCCGGATGTGCCGAGAAGGATCTGAAGCACATCCGCGAGCGGTTGGTCGACTTTCAGAACAAGGGCGGCGACGTGGATGTCAAGGTGCTGGACCATCTGTCGCTCGTTGCTCTGCAGGGTGCGTTGCGTGTGCTGGACGTGTTGCGGTCGACTGCCACCTGAACGGATGCCGAATGGCTTTGAATGCACAGGTCCCTCGGCTGCCAAGGTGCTCGCGTCGCTGGCCAATGTGGACCTTGCCAAGTTTGGGTTCATGACCAGCCGCGCCATCAACGTTGCCGGTGTCGATGCCTACGTGTCTCGCTGCGGCTACACTGGCGAGGACGGCTTCGAGGTGAGGCTCCTGACTGCAATGGCTCGTGCGGCTCGATACACAGCGTGGCTGACGTGACGGCTGTTCCAGATCTCGGTTGCCCACGGCGATGTGGTCAAGCTGTCGCAGGCATTCCTTGACCACCCCGAGGTCGAGCTTGCCGGCCTTGGTGCCCGCGACTCTCTGCGTCTCGAGGCTGGCCTGTGCCTCTACGGCCACGACCTCGATGACACCGTGTCGCCGATCGAGGGCGGCCTCACGTGGACCATTGGCCAGCGCCGCCGCACCGAGGGCGGCTTCCTTGGTGCCGACAAGATCCTGCCGCAGATCAAGGGCCCCGTTGCCCGCCGCCGCGTTGGTCTCATTGTCGAGGGTGCTCCTGCCCGCGGTGCGTACCCCTGACGACTGTGTGCACTGTATGCATGCCCCGTCACCGATCCTACGCTCACACACACACACACACATACACGATGCAATGACAGAGGGTGCCGAGATCCTCAACGCGGCAGGCGAGACGATTGGTGTTGTGACGAGTGGCTGCCCGTCGCCCGTGCTCAAGAAGAACATTGCCATGGGCTACGTCAAGTCTGGGTTCCACAAGTCGGGCACCGAGCTGCAGGTCAAGGTCCGCCAACGCCTGCAGAAGGCGCAGATTGTCAAGATGCCGTTTGTGCCCCACAAGTAAGCCTTGAGTGACTGTGACTGTGTCTGTGACTGTGTCTGTGTGCTGATTCAGAGTGCAGCTACTTCCGCGGCTGAGTGCCAAACGGCTCGTTCAGTCTTACAGGATCGACCGATGGCTTGCTTGAATGAAAACCCCGTCGACGCCACAAATCCGCTGCTTGACCGCGACTCGACTTAGAGAATGGCAAGTGGCCGTGATGCCGGCCTGCAGCACAGACGGCCGGCCAGGCGGTGGGCACATGGAGGAGCAGCTCGCTGACACACAGTCGCACATGCACATGCGCACATGCACACACATGCACATGCACGCACGATTGGCATCCGCACGTCTGCCCGCCCAGCAGCAGGCACAGCAGCAGGCACAGCAGCAGGCCCAGCAGCAGGCACATGAGCTCGCGGCCACGCACTTTGCGGCTCTCCACGAATTCCTGCTGCCGCACCTCGAGGCCCTCGCTCGCGGCCATGGCCAGAGCAAGCAGCGGGCCATTGCCAGCGACAAGCTGTCCCGCCTGACGCCGCAGCAGTTCTTTGAGCTGTCGACCGACGTCTACGACGAGCTGCAGCGCCGAGTCATGGACCAAGGTGCGTCTGAGCGTGTGCGTCTGCTGGCTGCTGCTGGCTGCTGCTTCATGGCGTGTCCGCTGCGCCGTGTGGGCCGCCCAGCAGGGATCTACATCGCTGCCTTGCTTCCTGCACTGACGCTGCACTGGACGCTGCACTGGACGCTGAATGGGCCGCCGACCGATGGCTCGCTGGCCGATGCCGCATTCATGTTGCCGTGGCGGACATTGCCGCCGACCTCCGCCACGGGCTTGCCCATATCTACGCCACGTCATCCGCCGCGACGCTTTCCTCCGCACCGCTGTATCGATCCGCCCTTCTCGACACCAGCCGGCACCCAGCCGTTCCTGCCCGTCAACAACGACTTTCATCCCAAACGCAACCAGGCACGCCAGAAGCTTGCCGTGCTCCCGTTACCGCGCTTCCGCGATCTGGCCAGCGACGTCCACCATGAGATTGAGCAGCGGTTCCAGGCCGTCGCTGCGGATGTGCGCGCCAGGTTCGATCGTCGCGACCCGGCGGTCGCAAGCAACTCTGCGATGGCTGCTATTGCGTATGCTGCTGCTGCTGGCGGCAGTGCTGGACAACAACAGCAGCAGCAACAGCAGCAGCAACAACAGCAGCCACAGCAAACACAGCAGCAGCAGCAGCAGCAGCCACAGCAACAACAGGCACAACAGCAGCCACAAGTAGGGTCCATGCCGCCTTTGACTAGGATGGAGATCGGCTCATTGTCGTCCTTGGCATCAAACTCTGCTCTTGGCCATGGCGTCGGCGACTTTTCCATCAATGTACGTGCACGGGCTTGCCGCCCTGTTGCTGGGCGATCAAGCGGCTCATCTGCTGTTGCTTTTGGCAGTCTGGATATGCGCGATCTGCCACACCAGAGAATGCACAGTACCCCCAGCAGCCGGCACTGATGATTTCCAACAACGGCACGCTGCAGAGCATAAAGTCGCAAGGTGGAAATGCGGCGACGGTGGGGTCTGAGGCGCACGGCAAAGCATCGCTGGACAATCTCATGATGGATCTGGGCAACTTGATGACAGGTGTATGTGACCTTGCTTGGTCGTTTGCATGGCTGCTGGGATGCCGTGAAGGCTGCATGACTGACGTGGCTCTGTGGTACAGCCTGCCAGCCCTGAAGAAAACAGCACAAGGATGATCGCACAGGCCCTCCAAGCGCGTCTGGTTGACATGGAGCAAGAGCTCGAGGTGGGTCTTGGCATGGGTATACGCGGCACGTCTTGTTTGGGCTGCCGACTATGGTTGCTGACAACTGCCGTTGGTGCCGGACAGGCTGAGCGAGAAAAGACAAAGGAAGTCACGAAAGAGTACACCGCGATGCTGCTTCGCGAGCAAGAGCGGTACCAGGACCTTGACAAGAAACACAAGGAACTTGTGCAGACGCACGAGCGTGTGAAGATGGACTTTGAGAGCCTCAAGGACGACTACAACGAGCAGCAGCAGGTGTGTCTATAGAGTTCAACCGTGCTTGGCTCTTGAGATGCCGTCAGAGGCATGACCTGATGTGTTGCTTGAGCAGATTGCGAGCGATATTCGTGCCGAGGCGACGAACCTGCTGGAAGAGATCAAGGCGTTATCCAAGAAGAACGAAGAGCTCCGTTCACAGCAGGAAGTCCATCTGGAAGTCATTCGGCGGTTCCAAGAAGGCGTGAGTTGGCAGGCATCCTTGTCTTGGATGCCGATCCCATTTCATTGCCGAGTTGAGCCTCTGACTTGATGTGCCATTTGCAGAACAAGCAAGCCATGGATAGCCGGTTGCAGGGGCAAAGTCCAAGCCGGACACCTGCCACACCTGCTGCACCACCCACCACGAATGCAGCGCCTTCCGTCGCACAAACACCCTTGCGCCGAAACCCCAACATTGACTACGAAAAGGACGATATTGTGGATGCGGGTATTATCAGCATGGCCAACGTTGACGCGTACCAGAAAGCTGTCAGTGACTTGCTGCGCTCGTCGAGGTGTGTGGCGACCGCACCTTGTCGCCGTGTCATGTGATCCTGCCCTGCCTCGTGGCTGATCGATATTGGATGGTGTTGGATGAGCAGAGAAGAGACGCCTACCAATGTGCTCGTGGCGATGAAGAACATTGTCATTTCGTGCAAGAACGTCACGGCTGACTCTGAGGCGTACGAGTTCAACCCAGACTGTGGCCTCGACTACCGCGAGCGCGAAGAGCTCAACGGTGTCAAGGACCGGCTCTCTGCCGCACTCCGCCACCTCATGACGGTCGCCAAGGAGTTTGCCACCAACTTTACGCCGGGCAATGCATCCACGCTTTTGGCGGCGACCTCGGATCTGACGGGCACGATTGTCCAGATCCTGCACGTGTTCCAGCGGCACACGGGGCTATCCAACCCCGTGGACGGTGCGCTGCCGAAACACTTGGAGGAAGCACGGAATGCGGCGAATGCAGTCAATGTCCCTGGATCACGCTCAGGGACTCCGACGCCGAGTTTCAGCCAAAACAGCAACAGTAATGGCAACGCCAACGCGAATGGCAGCAACAGCGAGATCGAGGACCTCAAACTGTTCCTCGAGAAGCAGACGGACCTCATCGTGCAAGCAATCCAAACGCTCCTCTCCGCCATGCGCCAGTCGACCGGCTTTGGCGCAGATTTTCTCGACACGGTCACGGGCATCACGCGGATTGTCGAGAACCTCGTCGGCGTGTCTCGCTCGATCCTTGGCCGTCCCGCCGGCTCGCAGTTCCGATCCAGAGGAGAGACGATTCTCACTGACCTGTCCAACGCCAGCCTCAAGCTGAAGGAGCTGGGTGCTGCCATGGTCAACACACCACAAAGCAAGACGCTCAAGCAGAAGCTTGCCACCTCGTCTTATGAGATTGCCAAGGTATGTGTGTGTTTGGGTTTGGGTTTGGGTTTGCCAACGCTGTGTTGCCGCGTCTGCTGCCATTGGCTCACATGCTGACGACGATGATGATGATGACGATGCCGAGAGCAGTTTGTCAAGGAGCTTATAAGCCTGATTGAGTAAGATCCATCGTGTTCGACGCGGCCACCTATCACGCGACACGCTATTGCTATTTGCCTACTATCCCATATGCGGTCTTTGCCTCGGCTGCTCGCTAGCACCCGTTGCAGATTCGAATCCTGCCTCCATCCCAACAAGACTACAATGAACTCAAGCATCCATTGCAGTTTCGCCTGTCGTCCTGTGCACGCCTTGCTGATGGGAGGGTGGATGGGAGGGTGGATGGGAGACGCGGGAGCTTTAGGGGTTTATTGCGTGACCACTCGTGCGAGACACGACCACGACGATGACGACCACCGCGACCACGACCATGCAAAAATGTCACGCCTTCTTTTGAGAGATCTGGAGAGCCCATTCCATGCCCTCCTGCACGCCGTCGCCCGACTTGGCGGAGCACGGCTGGATATGCCATGTCCGGTCGCGGATGGCGTCCAGATTCAGTCCCGTGGCAATCTCCTCGCCGCCGAGCGCGTTCATGAGATCCTGTTTGTTGGCAAACACGAGCACGGGCACGCCTTGTAGCTTGGGTTCGGACAACAGGCCGTTGAGTTCCTCGCCCCTGTGAGTGTGTTTGTGGACGCGTGGATGAGCATGGTGAGTAGGAGAGGAAAGGGACGGCAAGTGAGACGACATGTCCACACCACGTACGTCTCTTCAAGCCGTCGTCGATCCGAGCTGTCCACCACGTAAATCTGTGTAAGCATGCAAGGAGTGTGAGCACGACCGCAGACATCCACATTCACACACATGCAGCCGCAGCAAACCAACAAGCAAAACAAGCAAAACAAGCGAATGCAGTCACACCAACACGTCTGTGCTTTCGAAATAGTTGCGCCAGTAGGGACGGATACTCTGTTGGCCTGGTCGCGCCGCCATGTCCACCGCATTGCATCCGTCAGCATCCGTGAGCTCATCCACAAGAACGCGCGCGTGTATGCGTGCGTGTGTGCGAGGAGAGGAGAACGTGGCAATGGAGCAGGAGGAGGAAGAAGGAGTGTGGGAGAGAGAGAGAGATAGCAAGCCACACATACCACAACGCAGGGAAGCCCACAGACTCACCGCCAATGTCCCACACGTTCATCTTGATGCCGTCTTGGTGGACCGACTTGACGTTGAAGCCCTGCGTGGGCTTGATCTCGGAAATGTCCTCGCCGGCAAGCCGTTTGAGCAGCGACGTCTTGCCGGCGTTGTCGAGCCCGAGAAGCAGCAGACGCAGCTCCTTGTCGGAGCGCTTGAGCTTGCGCAGGAGCGAGAGCAGGCCCTGTGGCGTGGTGTGTCAGCGTGTGTGTGTGTGTGCGTGCGTTTTGAATGGGCAGCATATGCCGTGCTGGGTGCCAACCATTGTGGTTTGTGTCGTCGTTTGTTGTTGGGCAAATCCGGGACCCGACGCGTCTCGCACGCGCCAATCGCGCGGGCTGGCTCCGACGTTGAATGGCAGGGTCGAATTACCGATTCATTCATGGTCTAATGAAGAAAGACGATCCAAAAGTAGGTGAAAAACAAGGCGATGATGGAGAAGAAAAAGATTCAGATAAAGAAGGAGAGAGGGAGGGAAAGGGACGACTGATCACAAGAGCAGCAAGTCTACTCGAGCTTCATCTTGTGGGCAAGACGGGCAATGGATCCCAGGCGAGCAACAACCTCGACCATGCCAGCACCAAACGACGTGGTGTGGTACGGGATGTTGTGGCGCTTGCAAATGTCCTCGACGATGGGAGCAACGTACTTGAGGTTGTTGCGAGGGATGGTCGGGAACATGTGGTGCTCGATCTGGTAGTTGAGGCCGCCCGTGAACCAGTTGTTAAAGTGCGTGGGGTCGACGTTGCGGCCGGTGCGGATGGAAATCTCGTAAAACTCCATCTTCTGGGCATCCTGGACCGAGTAGACGGGCATGCCGTTCTGTTCCACCAGAGCACAGCACAGCACATGAAGAGTGGACAGGGTCAGCACGGCTGAGATGGACATGGTCTGGAAGCCAAGGGCAAGTGTGCACGCACGTGGTTGAGCGAAAAGACCGAGGCAAGGAAGATGCCGCAGAGAAGCTGGGCGAGCGAGATCCAGAAGAAGCCAAGAACGGGCGTCGAGAAGAAGTAGATGGCGGTGACGAGCCAGGCGTAGTGGGCAACCAGGGTGACGCGCTCGACAAGGGGAAGCGTCGGGAAGGTGCGCTCGCTCTTGGGCTTGGCCGACCAGAGGAGCGACTGGATGGCCCACGTGAGGCGGGCAAACGTCAGCAGAGGGAAGTACAGGATGGGCTGGTACTTGACGAGGAACTCGGCCGCCTGGTGCTCGCCAATGTCGGCAAAGCCCTCGAGCGCGTGCTCCGACCAGGCAAGGTAGGGCAGGGTATCAATGTCGGGGTCTCTGCTGTGGATGTTGGTGGTGCTGTGGTGGGTGCAGTGCTTGTTCTTCCACCTGTTCACGGATCAAGGCTCCTGTTAGCCGGCAGGCAGCACGCATGCAAGCATACGGCAAGACACTGGCCCAACACGGATGTGCCTACCATGCAACCGAGAAGCCCTGGCAGACGTTGCCGATAAAGTAGCCGAGCGCGTTGTTGATGGCACGGTTCTTGAACACCTGGTGGTGCAAAAAGTCGTGCGCCAGCCAGCCCGACTGCTGCCAGAAGAGAGCCATGAAGAGCGACGACACGGCTGTGCCGGCGACCGTCTTGCCAAACTTGGCGAGCAGCAGGAGCGAGATGCCGAGAATGGCCATGTTCGAGAAGAACTTTGCGGCGTAGTAGGCCTTGCTGGCCTTGTCCCAGCCCTTTTGCTTCACGAGCGTGCGCAGCTTCTGGATGTCCTGGAGGAAGGCTGCGCATGCAGTGTCCTGCCTGTCAGCCACGGGGCCGTTCAAGGGACGGCACACACACAGACACACTTACGCGTCGGGGGGACGATCTCGGACGCGGCGAGATCGCCAACGTAGTACTTTGACAAAAGGGTCCATGCCTTGGCATCGTGGAAAGCCTCGAAAGCGCCTGTGTTGGCGAGTGCGCCATATCCAAGAAAGTGCCCGCAGCCGCCGATGGAAAGGCGCCACCAGCAAATCGCAGCGTGGCACAGGGTGATGTGGTGGTGAGTCGAAATGGATCGGACAAGAACGATTGGCAGCAAAGGGACGTACCGGACGCCTCGTAGCCAACCTGCCGACGGAGACCAGCCAGGAGTTGACAGCGGAAGCAGCGGCAGTAGCGGCAGCCAAGCGGATGTGCAGACAGTCAGACGGTCAGTCAGATAGTCAGTCAGCCTGACAGCCGGCAGCGAGTGATCTGCAGCGAGCTTCCGCGGAGCAAATCCATCGGCTGGCAGATTGATTGCTGATTGCTGATTGGCTGGCTGATGGGCTGGCAGAGATTGGCCGATTGGGCGGACTCTGCTGATTCGCCGATGCCGCCCGCCCGCCAGTGTCTCACGTCCCGCCCGCTGTTTTGAGGGCGGGAGGCAAGCGAGAGGGCAAGCGAGAGGGCAAGCGAGAGGCAACGGGCGACGAGGAGGCATCCCTGCCGGACAGCGGGCAGCCGACGAGCACGAGACAGGCAGCACGAGACGCGGGCAAGCGACACGAGCAAGCGACGCCGGACGCACCTGCGAGAGGGCAACGGCACCGCCAGGATGCCACGAGACAAAGTCGCCGCTGATGTCGTACACCTTGTTGCGGATGACGATGAGGGCGGGCGCGGCCTTGGGAGCGTCGGCCTTGGGAGCGTCGGCCTTGGCGGCGTCGGCAGACGCACGCACCTGCGACCAGGTGAACGTCTTGGCTGGGTAGCGGTGCAGGCCGGCGGCGGTCCATGTCATGCCATTG
The DNA here is from genome assembly GCA_025526915.1 of Entophlyctis helioformis. NCBI lineage: Eukaryota > Fungi > Chytridiomycota > Chytridiomycetes > Chytridiales > Chytriomycetaceae > Entophlyctis > Entophlyctis helioformis. The sequence goes on along the minus strand of JAHLKH010000134.1, from coordinate 17,731 downwards.
CAGACGCCGTTGCAGACGCAGACGCAGACGCCGTTGGACCGCATTCATCAGAAGGAGGCGTTCGGTGTTTGGTGTTGGCGCACGCGGACATACAGACGTGCGAGCGTGCGTGCGTGCGTGTGTGCGTGGCGATAGGGGCAGCGCAGCAGAGCAGCAGAGCAGCATGGCGGGTGTCAGCGGCGGCAAGCAGACGCACAACGGCGGCAGCGACGACAGCGACGACAGCGATGGCAGCGATGGCAGCGACAGCAGCACGCACGGGTAGCAGCGGCCATGTTGCAGGAGGCAAACCGCGCGCAGAATTTTCAGGCGTGTGCCGGTGCTGCGATCACGTGACGGTTCAACATGGTGCCTGTAAGTGCAAGTGCCTGCAGCGGCATCTGGCATGTCTGTAAGAGCTGAACGCCTGCCAACAGGTGCAATGAGATACATATATTACAGACGCTGCCACGGAGCGCACGTCACTGCGCCGGCCGCTGCACCCACAAGCGCCGCGAGCGCCCCGCGGCGTCCCTGCTCCACACGGCCGTGAACAGCCGGTCGCGCATGCGGCCCACGACCGCCGGGTCCCACAGCTCCGACGCCACGCCCAGGTCCTTGCACGTCCGCACCAGCGCCGTGTACTCGCACCACCGATGCGCCGTGGCCAGCGTGTCAAACGACGCCAGCGTCGCCTCGCCAACCGCCTCGGACACAAACGTGCCGCCGACCACGAGCGCAAACGGCCGGTACAGCACGCGGCCGCTGCCCGTCACCTGCGCAGGCCCGACCGGCAGCAGCCGCCACGCCGCCCGTGCCCCAAACGCTGCGTCCAGCCGCTGCTCGTAGCCGCCCTGCTTGAGATACAGCCAGCCCCGCTCCGGGTCGATGCCAACCTCGTCCGGCTGAACGGGCGTCGCCAGTGCTGCCCGTGCCTCGGCCCCAAACGGCCGGGACGACACTGACGCATACAGCGGGCGTGGGTCCGTCCACTGCGTCGTCCACTGCGCCGGCAGCACCTGTCGGGATGCTTTTGCCGTTGCTTGTGCGGTTGCTTGTGCGGTTGCTTGTGCTGCTGCTCGAACGGTTGCTTTTGCAACAGTCATTGTTGGTAATGGGGGAACGTCATTCATTCAGAACGGCGTGTTCTTCATCGCTGCAAGCCGCTCCGCCTCCTGCTGCTCAAGCAGCTGCTCGTCATCGTCATCGGCATCCACCGCGTCCGGCTTCGCGGCGTGCACCTTGGCGGCCGCTGGAGCCGCGCCTGCACCTGCACCTGCACTGGGCATCTTGTGCACCGTCTTGGCACCCGAGGCGGCATTCGCCCCTTTGGCATCAGGGGCGTGCTCGTCAAAGTCCTCCTCGTCCGAGTCGCCATCCTCGTCATCAAAGTCGTCCTCCTCGTCGTCGTCCGAGTCTTCAACGTTCTCGTCCGGCGGCGGCGGCACGTGGTGCGTCTTGCTGCCCCCAACGTCAATCTTGATCTCGGGCAGCTCCGAGCGCCAGTACGACCAGTCGGTGAACTCGCCCTCCAACGATCGGCTCAGCGGCGGGAACATCTGGTCAACAACATCGTTCAGCTTGATGTACGACGACTTGAAGTTGGACATGAGCTCGAGCTTGACTTCGCCCGTCGGGTCGATCGTGAAGATGCGCGACGACGGCACTTCGACACTGCGGTAGGACAGCGCATCCTGTTTGTGCAGCCACAGCCACAGTCACAGCCACGGCGACAATCCGCGTTAGCACCAAGCTGCCATGCACGCACACACACGGCAGTGACACACCGTGATGCGGTTTCCAAAGCCGCCATAAAAGGGCGTGCGGTCGCCAAACAGCCGCTTGATGTCCCTCAGACAGGCAATCTTGAACTCTTCCGGCTTGCGCAGAATGACTTCGCGCGTGAATGCGCGGAGCAGACGGTCGGGAGACATAATGACCGGACCCTCGGGCAGCTGGTACCGATCCTGCTCAACCTTTTTGAGGTAATCGCGCGTGTAGCCAGCCTGGCCAATGGCGCGCGACGTCAGGTACAGGAACTTGTAGCCGTTCTTGTTGATGTTGGTGTACAGGTTGGCAACGCCTGCGTGTGTCCAGTCGCGGCCGACCATGGTGAACATGTGGCCCAGCACGTCCGACCTGGCAGCCCATGGTCAGCCATCCCAGCTGACAGGCAGTTGGACGCGTCACGGACACCACAACTCACTTGGTGATCGTGCCGTCAATGTCTGAAATCACAACCTTGTCGTCTTGCATCCAGTAAAAGATGTTGGCTGTGCACGTGGCCTTGCCCTGCAGCTTGGTGGTCACGGTGAACGAGATGGTGTTGTTGCCATGGTGCAAATTGAGAGATTTCTGTTGCGTCCAGCCATGCCGCAGTCAGTCCAAAGGCACACCGATGAATGCAAAACTATCCCAGCTCGAGGCGTGGTCAAGACATACCAGCTGGTCAGAGGTGAGACGCAGGCTCTTGGCATAGCGGTGCTTGATTGAGGAGACGCGCATCGGCTGCGTGGTTGGCGACAGCGAAGGAGCGCCAGCGGCTTCTGGACCAGCAAGGTTGTTGACAGATCGGCGAGCATCCTTGTCCATTCCAGCAGCATCGCCAACACGCTTGCCCGCATCTGGCTGGGCAACGGTCGAGCCGCTGCGTCCCCACCAGGAGCGAAGTCCCTGGCCAAAGCTATAGCGACGTGCATCTGTGCCGCCTGCCGCCGCTGCCGAAGACGCAAGCGACGACGAGGACGCCTGGTTGTTCAGTGTGCGCATGCCAAGCACCGCCTTGCGAATGCCCTCTTCGGTCAGAGGCTTGCCAAACGCCGTCTGCGCAAGGAGCACCGGTGCAATCGATGACCACGAGGCGTAGTGGCCCACAACGCGAACGACGAGGTTGGGGTCGCTGACAATGGCGGGATTGTCGCAAAAGGCTTCAAACGACACCAGCTGCTTCTTGAAGATGATGTCGGCAGCCTGCGGCGTGGCGGTGCGGAGCTCCTTGATCTGGCCGCAAAGCGACAGCTCGAGCTTCATGGGTCCAGCTTCGGCAGGAGTCGCGGCGACAGCCGACTGGGCAGACGGAGTCGTTGATGATCCAAGCGCAGCGCCGTCCGGGGCGGCAGGTGTGGTGGCTGATGCAGCCGGCGTTTGGGCGATCACGACGCCAGTTTGAATCGCAAGAGCATCGACAAGCGAGTCGTCGGCAGTCTTTTGCAAGATGCTCATTGGGTCGGGCGACAGCGGCCGTGTTGGCGGCGACTGAGGCAGGCCGGCAAGGTAGCTGTCAATCTTTTCAGAGACACTCATCGAGAGTCCGTCGTCTGGCGAGGATGGCGACATCGCACTGGGCGTCGGCTGGCTGGGCATGCGCGATCCTGGAATGGCCATGGGCATCGACGCGTTGGCCGTGACGGTCGTCGCCACACCCGGCGGCATCGTGCTCATGGGCGGCTTGGATGCCGATCCCGACTGGTAGGTAGACCGCAGAGCTGGCGAGCTTGCACGCACGCGCAAGTGATCCTGTGCAACGACTTGGTCGCGTGTCTTGTGTGTCATGCCGCGCTCATCGAGGCCAGGGAGGACGTCGCTTGCGTCGTCCTTGTCCCATCCCTTTTGGTCTGTGCGTTTCTCAGGAAGACCACCCCAGCTCCAGCTCCATCCGTTCGAGGGCGACGTGCCCATGACCTTGGACGAGTCAAAATCGGGAACGCCGTCGCTCAACGGACCGCGGCCGTGGCCAAGGGCGGTTGGGTCGTCGATGCCAGAGTCGCTGGTTGGGTACTCGATCGGCGGCCCTCGTGTCGACTGCATCGAAATGGCTACGCTGGTTGAGTTGGCTCCATCGTGTCCTTGATGGACAGCGATGCCGTGAGCGTTGCTCATGGTCAGCGCCGTCATGTCCGACGAAGCGCGAACGTGGCGGTGGGATGAACCCTGTGTGGTTGCACCTGTTCCCATTTCTGGATAGCATGTGAGCAACACGCTGCAGACGGCCTGTCATAGGTGAAGAACGCACCAGAGGCCATGAGCACTGGCGGCTCGGGCGACGACGAGCGGGCCGAGCGTGCATCATTGAGCGAGAATTGCTCGATTGGCTGTCACGGGCAGGCCGGTCGCATGTTAGACAGGGCCAAGCGCATAAGGCAGACGGACGAGGAGATCAGAGTGCAGACCTCTTCCTGCGGCGACAGAGCGAGTTGGATCGGCGAGGTGGCGTACTCTGACGGCACAGGATTCTGTTGTTGGCATTCCGCTGGTTTAGCACGGGGCCATGCAAGGGCAGCAAGGGCATGGTGCGGTCTACCTCGGCCTCGACGACAAAGAAGGCTTCTCCGGCGTCGCCGACTTTCATCTCCAGATCGGTTGGCTTTCCATTGACCGACACCTCGACCTGGCATGGATTCCCGCGGCGTGTCAGATGGTTGTTTGAGCGCACATTTGAGCGCACATTTGAGCTATGGTGCACGTGGTCGTGGCTCAGCTGACGGCAAGGGCTTCTGTCCATGCCGCCTTGGCCGCAGCAGCGGGACCATGCCGCAGGCGAGCATGGGCGGGGTGCTGGCGGGTGCACCAGACGGACCGGCGCCATGTGCTGCGGCACCTGGCATGGCATGGCATGGCAAGGCACCGGGCACCGGGCACAGAAGGCGAGTGCAGCGATCAGCGGCAACGGCCCCGCACTCACCACTTTCTCCGACGGACGCAGCAGCTGCAGCTTGCCAAAGCGGACGTGGAAGGGCGAGCAGTGCAGCTCGCCCGTCTCGTGCTCGACCACGACCACGTCGATGGCCCCCGACAGCGTCGATGGGTTGATGTCGTTGTAGAAGGACCCGACGGCGCTGATGGTGCTGACGACCTGCCGAGCCGCGTGCACAGCGACGGGTCAGTGCCAGGCCGTAACATCCACGCATGCAACCATGCACGGCGCTGCCTTGCACATGCACGACGCTACGGTGCACTGCACTGCACTGCTCTGTTCTGCATGCCGCCATGTCTGCATGGGATGCTGCGTCCGTGGCTGCACGACGAGCAGCCTGCTGCTGGCCAACGCACCCGTCCAGCGAGGTCAGTCACGATAGACGTCATCGTTGTGTTGTTGTAAGGAAGGATGTTCAATGGCCAACAGAGTGTTCATTGATGGCCATGTTTGGAGGGATGGCCAAGGGCGATCGCAGCTACTCGTCGTCCTCCTCGTCATCGGCACCCTCCTCGTCATCGGCACCCTCCTCGTCATCCGCCGACTCCTCCGCCAGGCCCTCGTCGTCGCCCTCCGAGTCCTCAGCGTTGGCCTCGTCAATGATCGTGTCGATGGCGGCCAGAGGGTCCGCGCCAACGTCAGGCTGGTCGTCCTCGGTCGTTGCCACATCAGCGACAACCTCCTCGAGGCTGGACAGGTCGGACAGGTCGGTCACATCGACGGCAACGTCGTCGGCAAGATCGCGGGCAGCGAGGCCGTTGCCTGCGCGGGCCGAGTTCGGAATGACGAGCGCCTGGGCAGTGAGAGCGACGGCCGAGAGAGTGAAGAAGAGGATCTTGAACTGCATGTTGGGTGGTGTGGGATATGTACTGGAGCTATGTACTGCTTGCTTGTTGCTGGAGAGTCGGCCGAGGAGGGGATCGTCCGGTTTTTATACCCGTCTCTGCCCGCCTGGCGGTTCGTGTAAAGCATGACGAGCACCAAGCGGCGTTTCAAGTGGCACATGCCCGTGCGTGTCCCTTGTTTCGTCACTTGAGAGCCGGACCCTTAGTCATGGGTGGAGAAACGATGAAACAGGCCGCACGCCACCGCAAGGGGTCGGACGCCCAGACCAGCGGTGCCATCCCATCCTGTGTTGCTGCGCGTGGCACACTCCATGTTTCGCTTCATTTGCAGGCACACAGGCCACTACTCTCGGACAATGTTTGCCTCGGCAGCCTTGAGGATCTCGGCCGGGTCCTTGCCAAACTCGACGCGGATGTGCTCCAGCATCATGTCGGTGCCATCCAACTTCCTCGAAAGCGCATCACAAAGGATGTTGAAGCAGAAATCAAAGCTCATGGCGGTGCCAGTCTCCTTGCTGAATGCGAGCACGCCAGGAATATCGCCGGCAATCCTGTACGTCGCCATCACGATGCGCTGTGCTCTGGCGAGCTCAACCGGAGAAGCAATGCCTGTGATCGCGTCAAGGATCGTCTGGACAGACGTAATGTCGCCAAACTTTCGGTACCCGGCCATCATCGCCAGAAGCGTGTCGACTTGCTTGAGCTTGTTGACCTCGATCGTGCGCTTCAGATCGGCGAGCGCCTCGGGAGTCGTCAGAGGCCCGACCATCTTGACCATCGCGGACACCACGCGGTCCTTTGGTGCAGAGACACGGGCACTCCTGGTGAACGCGCGCCACGCTTGGGTGCGCTCACCGGTCGCTGCGAGCGCGACAATCTCCTCCACAAACGAGAAGCTGTTCATCATAACTCGCTGGACGCGCATCTCGGCAACAATCGAAAGCGCCTTCTTGAAGTCGCCGGCCTCGTTGGACGCACGCAGCAGAATGCCCCAAAGCGCAGGCGTCATCTGGCCGCCGTCGCGCTTGAACTCGTCCGCATACTGCTCGACCTTGCCAAACTCGCGAGCCTGCGAGTAGAAGGAGCACAGGTGGTTGTAGGTCTGCGAGTCGGGCCTGTGGCCGTCAAACTTCATCTGCTCGAGCACTGACAGCATTCCGCGCTCGTCACGCACATGGGCAAACGATCCCAGGAGCTTGTTGTAAGGATTAATCGACGCATCCTCTGCACGCAGCTGCGCAAACACCTCGCGACCGCTCGCCTCGTCTCCGGCAATGATGTGCGCCGTCATGACGTCTTGCAGAAACCTTGCCGACTTGGCGTCCATGCCGCGCTCCGCCATCTCGGCCAAGGTGTCCAGGCATGCGGCCGGATTGCCAAGACGACTGTATGCAAACAGCGCATACTCGTAGATGGCCGCGTTGGTCTGGATGCCGAGCGACTTGATGAGCGTGAACAACTCAACGGCACGCAGCATGCGATTCTTGCTGCTGACGTCCCTGAGCGCCGCGCCGTAGTTGTTGATGATAATGCCCATGAGACTGGCAAACGTCTGCGGGGATATCTTGGCGAGATCGGGCGAGTTGGAGAGCTGCATGGTCCTGAAGATGGCATACGCAGAGCGAAGGCGGCTCGTCTCCATCGCAACGTCGAGCTTCTCGAGCATTGTGCCGGCCGATGCGATGGTCGCAGTGACGTTCTTCTTTCCCTTTGGTCTCTTGGACGCTCCCAGCCCAGCAAACATGGGATCGCTGGGAGGTGCCGCAGCAGCAGCAGCAACGGACTCGGTGGGCTCAGGTGTCTGTGCGGCGAGTGTCGGTGCAGCGGCTGGCGGGATCTTGAGATCGTGCGCAACTGGGGCAGCTGCCAGAGCTGGTGCAACGGTGTGCGTCTGCGCTGTCGCTGTTGCTGTCACTGCTGCAGGCGTGGCATGCAGTGCGGTCGGTGGTGCAGAGACCGTCGAGTATCGCACGGCAGCAGTTGCAGCGGCATATCCTCTGATGCGCACATGGCGCTGCAGCTGAAGAACAGCTCTGGCTCGCAGCATGCCGCCTTTTCTTCTGGTGCTGTTGGCAAACAACAGCCCACAGCGTTTCATTTCAAGCTGTATGGTGGTTGGACCTTTGCAGCCAGCAGCAGATCCAGCAGCCTGTGCTCCATGCGACGGATCTGCAGCGACAGCGGACAGATGGCGGCGAAAAGGCAGTCAGAGTGCAGCCAGAAGGCAGACGACAGTCAGAAGGCATCGCAGTGTTCACAGACAGCCAGGAGGACAGGGCAGCACATACACGCAGCGCAAGCCAGTTGTCGTTGGTCTCGGTCACAATGCCCCGCGTCAGCACCGAGTATGCACCCATGCGGTTGGCATACAGCACGTCGGTGAACAGCCGGTCGCCCACAACCACAATCTGCCGGGGAGCGCATCCAAAGTGCGCTGCAAGAGCCTGGCCGCCTGCCGGTTTCTGTTGCCAGTGTGCCGCGTTCAGACGGTCAGTGCAGAACGCGATGGTTGGCCGAGGAGCGTGTGGCTGGCTGCAGATCGGCCGTGCAGCCAGTCGGACGCCAGCGCACCTTCTGAGCATGCCGCAGCACATGCACGCCTGCGACATCCACAGTCCGTGGCATTGCATCCCAGTCAGTCAGCCAGTCAGTCAGCCACACATCCAGCAGCCAGTCATGGCCGTGCGATCGTCAACATACCAAGTGCCTGTTCAATCCTGGTCGCCTGCATTCGCGTGCCAGCCAGGCTGTCAGCGCAGAGCACGCCTTGCCACCACACGGCCAGCACGGATCACCTCGGCATGGCCAGCGTCGTCTGGGCCACCGGCAGAGTTGGACACGATCGCCACATTGCTTGGGCCAAAGGCGTCGAGGCAGCGAGTCCATGCGTCCTGCTCAGATCAGCCATGGCAGCGAGTGGACTGGCTGAGCAAGCTGAGCGGATGCCACTGGGCACACAGACACGCAGACACAGACACGCCAAGACAGACCTGGAAGGGCGGATGGATCTCCATGGCATACGGCGCCGTCAGCGTGTTGTCCTTGTCAAAGGCAATCGCGCAGAAGCCAGCCTCGCGCAGCTTGGCGACCGGCAGCTGGCGGATGTCTGTGAGCGGACGGATGCCTGCTGGTCAGCAGTGGCTGTGGATGCACGCACGACACATGCATGCACAGCACCACGCACCTGCCACCACAAGGTGCGGCACGACCAGCGATGGCCGCACCAGCACGCCGAGCGCTCCAGCCAGCCCAGACCAGTTGATGCTTTGGCCCATGCACGGCGGCTTGCCCAAACGCTCGATTCTCAAATGATCTGCTCGGCAAGCGCTGCTGCTGCTGCTGCGTCTGTTCGGTCTGCGGCGGCCAGAGCCGCAGGCAGAGCCGCAGGGACGGCTGCGGTCGGTGCTTGCACCACGCTTGCACAGACGGCCACATGCACGGGGCCTGCATCTGCAGCAGCCTGGCGGTACGGCAGCATCCGGTCGTATGCCGCACCAGCTGCCGAAGGTGTGTTGCTGCTGCTGCTGCTGCTGCGTCTGTGAATGGCATGCAGACAGACATACAGACAGAGTGCCGTTCAACTGACGCTGTGGCATCACACGGCATGTGCATGTGCATGTGGGGCATGGACAGACGACGACGGAGATGCGCTGCCGCTGTTTGTGCCCAAGGCCGCCCTTCCACGGCTGCCAGACGTGCGCGGCATTCCACCCAGAGAGCTGGAGCTGCACGACGACCGCCGTGCACACAAGCCGCAGCGAGTGCTGCTGCGTGCCATCGACCTCGAGCACCGCGTGCGCTTCGACGCCGACGGCCGCACGCAGCTCATGAGCCGCGAGTCGCCGTCCGCGCTGCAGACCGGATCCATCGTGCTCGTCGAGTACGTCAACTCGCGGTCCAAGGCACGGAAGCAGTACTTTGCCGGCGTGCTCATGGAGATCCGTCGCAAGGGCATCATGTCGAGCATTGTGCTGCGCAACTATGTCATGGGAACGGGCGTCGAGATGCTGTTCCCCGTGTACTCGCCCATGGTGCAGCGGATCAAGGTGCTGCAGCCGGCCGACGCCGAGCTGCTCGAGAACAACCAGGACGACATCACATGGATCCGCAAGAAGGCGTGTCCGGGCATCGACTACTCCAAGATCGACGAGCTGGTGGCGCGGTACCGCAGTGCCGAGGAGCGTCTGGAGAAGCGCCAGCGCATGCAGCAGCAGATGCAGCAGGACCAGCAGCAATGAAGCAAAGGGATGGCTGTATGGATGAGTGGCTGGCGATTGCACACATGTCGATTCATTGCTTGTTGGTTGGGTGCTGGCTGGTTGTTGGTTGGTTGTTGGTGCGAGACGAGGGAAGAAGGAAAGCAGCAGCAGCAAGCCAGGCACACGGACACACACACACACACGGACATACGGACACACACACGGACGCGACGCAACAGGCACGCGCAGATGGATTAGGCAACACACGCCGAGCACTGCATCAGGCTGTGGTTCCAAGCAGAAGTGAGATTCGTTGGCAGGCTGCCCATGGATGTCTTGGTCACGTGGTACTTGTCTCTCCAGTACTCGCACATGCGCTGTGGCAGATGCAGAGGCAGATGCAGAGGCAGAGGCAGAGGCATGCAAGGTGTGTGTGAGTCGTGTGCCACAGCCATGCATCCCCACACATGCAGACAGCCAGCAAACGTCGGTGCACATGGGCATCCCATACCTGGTTGCACTTTGCAGCGTCCCAGAGCGGCCTGAACTCGCTCGGCGTGGTTCCCCACGTGTGGTACGGAATCAGACCGTACTTCTCGGCCAGAGCGATGCACTGCTTGTCGTTGTATGGCCCGACGCGCAGCATGCAGTTTTTGCCAAAGACGAGCTGCATCCATGCGCTGGCGTTTCCCCACGACACGTATGGCTCGATGTTGTTCTTGTTCTTGTAGTACTGGCAGACCTTGGGCTCGCAGTCGCTCGAGTTGTACAGCGGCTTGATGTAGCTGGGCGTGCGGCCCATCGTGCGGTATGGATAGACCTCGTACTTGGAGGCGACGGTCTCGCACTGCTTCTGCGTGAAGGGACCAACACGCAGCGCGCAGTTCATCCAGCGGTTGTTCCACGATGTCTGCAGATCCGCAGGCAGCGTGCCGTACGACTCGAGCGGCTTGACATTGTACTTCTTGGCCCAGTACGTGCACAGCTGCTCGGCGCAACCGGCATACTCAAAGTGCTGCTTGACATGGTCCGGGGCCGTTCCCCAAGTGACAAACGGGACGATGCCAAACACCTCGGACGCGCGGGTGCACTGCTGGCTGTTGTATGGACCGGCACGGAAGTCGCACTGCATGGACTCGAGAAGCCACGATCGCTGGAGGGGCGGCGGTAGGCTGCCAAAGCCACCAAACGGCTTGACGCCGTGCTTTTCCTTCCAGTACTGGCACAGCGACGGTCCGCACTCGGACTCCTCAAAGAGCGTCTTGACATAGTCGGGAGTGTTGGCTGCGCTGCTGATGAAGGGGACGATGTCAAAGTCCTCGGCAATGCTGCGGCACTGCTTGTCGTTGTACGGGCCAGCGCGAAGATCGCATCGCATGTACGGGTGCATCCATGTCGTCTTGTATTCCTCTGGCAGACTGCCCCAGCACTTGAGAGGGTCGACCTGGTACTTGTCCTTCCAGTGCTGACACATCTGCTGGTTGCATTTCTGGTCGTCCCACAGGGGTCTGGTCTCGTTGGGCGTTGTGCCCCATGTGCGGTATGGGATCAGACCGTATGCCTCCGAGACGGCGGCGCAGTCGAGTTGTCCGTCGTCGCGCTTCTTGAGCTGGATCTGGTCCGTGTGATCACCTGCGGGCTCGTCCGTGTCGGCGGCATCCACGGTGTCGGCATCGTCAGCGATCGGCTCTGGATGGTCGCTGCCCACTGACGCCTCCTCGTCAGCATCGTATGTGTCGTATGCGAGCACCTCGACCTCTTCGTCAATGACATCGCGAGAGACGACATCACGAGAGACGCCATCGGCAGAGACGGCGGGGTTGGTCGCCAGCACAGCGACGGCAGACAGTGTCCCGATCGCAGCAAGGAGGAGCATGGCTGGACAGATCTGGGCTCTTAGTTGCGAGAATGGTGGCGAAGAGAGCGTTGGCGGGGCGGGCCGCTTTTTATCCTGTCAGCGACAGGCACAGCGGCGAGGTGCGACAGATCCCAGGCTGCATTGTGCGGCATATGCACACTCCACCAGCACTGCACGTGCATTGTGGCGTGACAAACAACCAAACAAACAAAGCGGCAGGACAAGCAGCAGCCGGGTTTCTGTGCGCAGACTCTCCGTCTCGAATCCGAGATCTGCAGCCTTGCAGCATGCTGGCATTGTCTGGTTCAGTCACTGGCGTGGCTTGTGTTTGCTGCGGGCTTTGAGTGTCTGGCTGCAGACACGTGCTCGAGACTGAACCACGCCATACAAGAGAAGCGCGTTTGGCACCAACATGCCACTCGACCAGCACTCGACAACACATGCCACTCATCTCTCGCATTCTCATTGCACTTGCATCGCTGCTCATCACTCTCCCAGCATCCACCACTGCAGCATCCTTCCCCTCGAACACGACTGCCAGCACCACGTTGTTCAAACGTGCATCTGTTGGATACACTGAGCGCGGCGTGCCTGCGTCGGTCTACGGCACCGACTTTGCGTTCCAGAACGGCCGCTTTGTGGGCGACCTGCCGCCTGTCCCGCCCATGAGCATCGGCAAGTGCGGGCCGGCATTCGTCCCATCCAACCCTTCGTTCTTTGTCGCCATGAACGCACGCGCATTCGACACGGCTGGCTGCGGTCTGTGTGCCCGAGTGTCGTCCCAAGGCCGCACGACGGTGGGTCCGATCGTGGATGTGTGTGCATCGTGCGGCGACGGCATCAAAGTGTCGCTGGCGATGCTTGGCGAGCTTGCTGGCGGACAGGACGCTGCTCGACGTCGCGGTGTATCCGAGTCGACTTTGAGGTTGTGCCGTGTCCGAGTGGCCGTGGTGTTGGCGGATCGCTGCCATCGTCTGGATCCAACGGCGGCAATGCAAGCACAAACAACAGGCAGCAACAGCAGAACAGGGAAAGCAAGGGATCTGGACAGGCGGGCAAGGGATCTGGACAGGCGGGCAAGGATCCGAATGCAGGCAATGGCAGCAGTGGTAGATGCAGCCGGTTTGGATTCCCTTGTTGCCAGAAGCAGCAAGGCCGGTCGTCTGCGGCGCGCGACAAGAACGGCGTGCTGTACGGCTTTGAGAACGGTCGCAGCTGCGTGTTTGTGTGAATAACATTGCATCTTGGCCAAGAGGAGAGTCGAGTGGTTTCATTTGTGCAGTGGTGTTTGAACAGAGGCTGAGGTGGAACAGGGGAATAGGGTGGCTGGAAGTGGTCAAGCAGTGGATGGTGCAGTGCGATTGCGTCTGCCACCGCGACGAGCGGCAGCACGATCGCTTGCACTGGGGTTGTCATCCACGCGGTTGCGGCTTCTCGAGTCGTCAACACGGTTGGCTGCTTGACGGCCGCCTGCCTGTCCAGACCGAGCACGGTCGCTTGCACTCGGGTTGTCGTCAAAGCTGTCATCATCATCGCCGTCACTGTCGCCATCGCTCTCGCCGTCACTGTCGCCGTCACTGTCAGATCGCTTGTCGAGCTCGTCGGCTTGTGTGCTATCGTCCAAGAACAGGCTGTCGGCTCGTTGCTGGATATCGTGCGAGTCGGCCGTGACAGATGCAGCGACTCCTTCGGGCTCGTCATGGTCGCCATCATGGCCGCGCACAGCCAGACTGGATCGCTTGTCGTGTGGGATCACCAGTGCCTGCGAAGCGAGTGCAAGGGTCGACACTGCGAGGAAGATTGCGTTGAAGTGCATGTTTGGATGGTTGTGTTTGTTGGCTGTTGTTGTTGTGGTTGTTGGTGTTGATGGGCAGCAGACAAGGCGGGTCGGCAGCGTGCTTTTATGGGGATCGCAGACGGCCGAGGGAGGCCACTCGGCACAGCGGTCACGAGAGCCACAGCAGCCACAGGTGGCACAGGTGGCAGTGGGACAGGGTCTGCTCCCTGACCGTCCCTGCTGCGAGCTGCTCGGAACAACCGCGACGAGCGCGAGATGGCTGGTGTGGCGCACACGCGTTGTGGCCAAGCCGTGCGGAGAAATGCGAGTCCCTGAAGAGTCACGGCGGGCAACCATACAAGCACACAGACGGGCAACGGCGGCCACACGGCAGCCACCACCACACACACAGACTCGTGCTGTGAGTCACTGGCAATGAGCTGCAGATGGATGCCACAAACAGACCCAGGCGGGTATTGGCCTGTGTTCATTGCGATGATACACAGTACGCAGACAGCAGCGAGTCGCTGCGCAGCGTCTTGCTGCTGGACACCGCGGCGTAGCAGTGCAGCAGCAGGAGTGGGAACCGCGTCTCGTAGTACGCCAGCAGGCCTTCTGGCTGCTGTCCGAGCACGGCCTTGGCTGCGGTAACAGAGCTTGGAAGTGGTGTTTCTGTCGTGCCGTGTGGTTGTTGGTGCATGCACGCATGTCAGCAGTCGCAGTCCATCGCACATTCAGTCACACACACACACGCAGCCACTTGCCTGGTTGCGAAGTGCACGCAGCAGATCCACCACGCTCGTCCCGTCGTATGTGCGGTGCTTGGCCGCCGTCTACCACGCTCGCGTCCATCTTGGCTTGCCAGTCGCCGCCCGTGACTTTGGATCCGCCGCGCTCGATCAACTTGACCAGCGGCGACACGTTGACGGCGTCGCGTGGCTCGCTCTCCAGGCGGTCGGACAGGTCGCCAAGGAACGCCAGTCGCTGGCTCGCACTCCAGAAGAACGGATGGTGCAGCACGGCTGTTGCATCGGGTCTGATGGTTGGTTGGTTGGTTGCAGCTGTCAGTCCACGCCAGCACACACTCTGCCACGCAGACAGACTGCAACTCACCGCTTCTTGGGATCTTGTGCGATCATGCGTCGGATGACGTCCTTGGCAAGCACGCCTTCTGGCCCAAGTGCATCCAGTGCGTCCAGCCGGTAGTTGCCGCGCATGATGTTGGCTTCGCACATGAGCTTGTTGCCAAACGGATGCTTGCCTCCCGACAGCACATAGTAGAACACGCAGCCACACGCAAACACGTCCACTGCTCGCGACATGCGCAGCGTCGAGGATGTCGTCGATGTGTCGGCTGGCGGCGTGTCCGCTGTGGATACATCGGCTGTTGGTGCTTGTGCAGAGTCGTCGTCATCGTCACTGCTGCCGTCACTCGGTGGGTCGTCGCACGCATCCATGTCGCCTGCAAGTGCCTCGAGCACCTCGCGTGGCCGCCATCCAGCCGTGCCGCCACCGCGCGCTGCCGTGTGTGTGAACGACGAATGGTCGTCTGCAAGCCGCTTGCCGAGCCCAAAGTCCGAGATCAGCACTCGCGGCCGCGTGTCCTTCTTGCTCTGCGGACCGCCAATCAGGATGTTCTGCGGCTTGATGTCGCGATGCACAATCTGCATCGAGTGCAGGTGCTGCACGCCGCGCATGGCTTGCTGGAGCACGTCCTTGTGATTCAGCTGGGATCGCAGCAGAGTGAGTCGGGAGTGGGCGGCTTCTCGACCAGATCAAACAGCGATGCCTGGCAGAGCTCGAGCGCAATGTAAAGGAATCCATCGTGCTCCTCCTGTCGCATCCATCCAAGCGGGTCAAGCCAGTCCAAGCCAGCCCAAGCGAGTCACGCGAGTGAGTTGATCCATGCCACACACACACACAGTCACACAAGCAGTCACACAAGCAGTCACGCACCTTGACAAAGTATCGGATCACGTTGGGATGGTGGTCCGACTCTTGCAGGATGCGTGCCTCGTGTCCGCCGTCTCGTAGAAATCCGCCAGCATCCGCTTGATGGCGACAGGTCTGTTCTCAAACTGTCCCTTGAACACGACCGTGCCATGGCTGCCATACCCTGTCCGTGCCATCGCCATCAACAGCCATGAGTGAGTGTCAGTGCCAGTGGCTGCCATCCAGCCACAGCCGCCATCACTCACCAAGCACTTGGTCTGTCAATGTCAGCTTGCGCAGTCCAGTCTGGCGAGTGGATGCAACAGGAACCACATCGACTTGATCAGATGCCAGAGGACTCTCGCCGTCGACAGTCTCGTGCATCGCCATCGCATCCTCGATCGGCATGCCGCGATCCACAGCAGCAAACAGCTCAGCTGCAACTTGATGATGCATTCAGGCACGATCTCCCGCCATCCTGCAGTTCCTTGATCGCCCTCGCCTTCATCTCGCGTTTCAGGTATTCGACCACGTCCGTGCTGACGATCCGTTGCTCGACATCCAGTTGGACGCTATCCTTTCTGGCCTGCTCCACCGCCATTGTCGGCCGCCGTCTCTCGCGTCGGCTTCTTCAGTCGCATCCTCGGCATCGTCAGCGACCAACTGGAACGTGAACAGATTCACTTCCGGATAGTGAGCGTGCGTTGGATCTGGTACAACGACCGCCTCGTTCGCTTGACATTCGCATAGATGTACTGGAATCCAAATATCTTTCGTCACCAAGCTCCAGAAATATTCTTGGCTAGGGTTTCTGGCGTGACTGCTGCCTTGCCCTCCTCATCATACTGCCCGTCGGTGTATGAGTTGAGAGTTTCCAGCCATGAGCAGCTCATGTATACCAAGGAAAATGCGCTCGCTCTCTGGTGATCCGCCGCCTTGCATGTCGATCTTGGAGCGAGACGCATCATTATTCGATCTGCTTGGATGTGAACTGCGGACTGGCGGCTGCATCGGCATCGGTTCGGCATCGGCGTTGGGCATCGGGCAGCGATCTCTTGGGTATCTTGAGTGGAAGTCTGTCGCAGCAAAGAGGGTTCAGGGTCAGCCATCAGTGCAAGTGGCGCTGAGTGGACTGTGGTACTTGCCTTGGCTGCATTGGCCTGCTGCTGCTTCTGATGCTGTTGGCGCAGCAGCTGTTGACGCAGCAGCTGTTGGCTGCGCTTGGCTGCATGTCGCCTTGCTGCCCTTGCCGATGCTGCCTGTGAGCCGGCTGCCGAGCGACCCACTGATGCTGAGCTGCTGCCGTCACTGCCACGGCTGTCGTTGTCGTTGTTGTGGGTCTCAGAGCAGACGGCGGAGGCTCCAGGTCGCTGTGCACTGCGGCAATGGGACTGCTGGTTCCGGGGACGGTCATGGCAGGCCGTCTATGTGTGTGCACTTGACGTTGCTGCCTGGCTGCCTGGCTGCTGGCTGGTGCACACTCGCAGCTGTTGGAGAACAAGGGAGGCGAGCGACGCCTCAAATGCCACGGGAATCGGATTTCATTCGCGTGTGTGTGCAGTGTGTGTGCAGTGTGTGCAGGGGGATATGGACAGGATCGTGCGGTGGCGGGGTGGGCTCGTGGGATCTACGTGGAGGAGACGCTGCCTGCAGTGGTTGCAGGGGATCGACAGCAGGCGTGGCAGCAGGCGTGGCGGACTCGGAGGCAGGCACGGCCGTGGCAGCAGCAGGATCAGCCGCGACGGTCTCGGCAGCCTTCTTTGTCTGTCCCTTGCCCTTCTTGCCCTTCCTTCTTGCCTTTCTTGCCGTTTGCCTTGGCTGTCTTGGTGGCAGCCTTGCCAGCACCAGCGTCGACAGTCGCAGCACCAGCGACCTCGGTCGGCGTCGCGTCGGGAACAGCAGCAGTCGCAGCCATAGTCGCAAGCACCAGCAGCATCCACTCGCAGTCGGCACCAGAGACCAGCAGCGACATCCGACCCAGATCGCTTGCCGTGTGGGATCACCCAGTGCCTGCGAAGCGAGTGCAAGGCCCATAGATCTGCGTTACAAACCCACGCCACGAACGCGCACTTCTTGCTCCATCTTCCAACAACGCCTGTCAACCAACCGCCGCAATGTCGTTCAAGAGAACCGCCATGTTTGCACCGCTGCCCGCACCCACCCGCGGCCAGGCCGTCCACATGGGCAGCAACGGCACAAACTTCCTGTACACCAACGGCCGTGCGGTCATCATCAGAAACCTTGAGGTGCGCATCGCCTGTCGCCATTGCCGCCACAGCCAGCGTGCATAAATGCTCTCGCTTGCCGTCTGCTGCTCTCGTCTGCTGCTTGCCGCCTTTCGTCTGCCGTCTGCCTGCTGCCCTCCGTCTGCCTGCTTCTTGCGTCCGTCTGCCGTCTGCCGTCTGCCGTCTGACTGTCGCTGCACCGCACCTCCAACTACCCTCCCAC
>JAHLKH010000133.1:0-78434 GCA_025526915.1 Entophlyctis helioformis | reverse complement strand
TCGAATAAGTGGCAGGCGGTGCACACGCCGTGTTAGCCAACCGTGCAACGCCACGTTGGCCTCGTCACCAGCGCTTTCCCAAAACACCGTTCGCAGCCTGCCAGCACCTTGAGCAGCATCAGGCACCATGTACGGCCTGCTGCCCAGCAGTCGGCTGCTCGAGAAGCAGACGTTCCTGTGGGCGCTCGCCGCCGTCGCTGGCCCTCGACGTCATCGACCCGGCCGCCATCTCCGTCTCCATCCACAGGCTGCTGCCCGCCGACACCGCATCAGTGTCCGCCCAAGAGGAGGCTGCAGCCTCGCAAGCAGGATTAGCAGCCGCACCGGACGGCGGCAGCCCACGCCAACGCCCACAGCCGCATCCATATCCAGCAGGTGCCGACAGCTTGCGCCTCACGTACACGATTGTGGGCAGGCCGGACTGGTCGGCACCGTCAACGCCGATCGGCACCGTGTCGCAGGCCATGACGGCGTCTGGCGTCACGTTCAGCCTGCGCACGCCGTCGAGCGTCGCGGGCCGCGTGCTCGGCTCGCCATACACCCTCGCCATAGAGATCTGGATCCCCGACTCGTGCCAGGCAGGCCTCAGTCTGTCCATCCGAGGCTCGGACCGCGGCTGCTCGGTCGACTTTGCCGACGACTTCCCCGCGGCGTTTGGTGATCTGGCGCTCTCGTTCGTACCGTTCTACTTCTCGCCGATGTGGTCTGCGGCAGGCAGTCGCGTGACGGCCAAGTCCCTGTCGGTCCGCTCGGTGGTCTGGATGTGTGCCAAACACGATGTCGCCGTCGGCGATCTGACCGCTGTGCTCGGCGTGACGGTCGAGACGTGTCCGGGAACCGTGGCCGTTGGATCGGTTGTTGCGGGTGATGGCAGCGTGGCGATCGTGGCCAAGGAGGAGGGGTCGGTGACCGTGGGTGCCGTCACAGTGTTTGGCGGAGATGTACAGATTGCGTCTGCCAAGGGCGATGTGGCATGCGAGTCGGTCAGCCATGCTCGCAGTCTCGCCATCCGTGCTGATGCTGGCAGTATCTACATCGGGCAAGGGGCGACCGTCGAGCGGGTCGCGTCGCTGGAGGCAAGCGGCGGTGTGGCTGTGATCATGGCTCTCGCAGCTGCAGAGGTGGTGATGACGAGCGCGACGGGCACGATTCGGTCGGGCAGCATCCATGCGGAGCGGCTGTCGATCGATGCGGGCGATGCGAATGTTGATGTGGACACTCTGCACGCGTCGATGGATCTGACCATCAAGTCCAACAAGGGCGACATCACAACCACCAAGATGATTGGCGCTGCTCCGGTGTACTTGAAGAGCGTATCAGGCGGCATTCGGTCCACCATGGTCGCGTGCGAGACGCTGCTGATCGACACGGGGTCGGGCGGTGTCCAGATTGACGCCATCGAGTGCGACCAAGACGCCAGGATCGAGTCGGTGTCGGGATCCACACTCTGCAAGGACATTGTCGTGGGCGGCGATCTCCAGCTCAACTCGGTTGCAGGCAACATGGACCTGGCCGACATGACGGTACGCGAAAAGATCTACATCGAGTCGCTCTCGGGCCATTTCAGAGCAGACACCGTGTGGGCCCGCTCCCTGTCGCATGCGTCCAAGTCGGGCAACTGCACCATTGGCAAACTGCACATTGCCGACATGCTCAATGTCGATGTCGTGACGGGCACCATCAGCCTGCCCGACACGGTGTTTGTGGGCGACTGCGACGCCGTCAAGAGCAAGCGCATTGGAACAGTGGCGACCGTGTCCGGCGGCCTCTCGGGCACGTTCTCCGACTACATCGGCCTCATCACATCGTCCATGGCCAGAGACGACGTTGTCTGCCTCGATCTCAAGCCGCTTGACGGATCCGCGACAGACATCAAGACGGCCGGCAGTACAGTGGTGCGGGTGAACAGCCCCCATTATAGCGGCGACTGCCATCTGATGACCGAGAATGGAACCGTGGCTGTCACGCGGGCAGGCAAGCGGCTAAGCCACCATGGCACTGACCTGCACACGTTCAAGGCCACATTGGGTCGCGGTTCGATGTCGACACGACCATGACGATCAAGAGTTTGACAAACGGCGACATTCAAGTGGATTTCGCGTGACTGATAATGAAACTGTAATGGAACGCGTCGTGCCTGTTGGTGCCAACAAACAAGCCCTTGTTTGTTGAGCGAGTGTGGTTGCCAACAAACCCATCAGACACACCATGCTGGCAGTCTCGCTCGCAACAACAGCCGCCGCTCTTGCCGTGCTCCTTGGCACAGCAGCCTCCGTATCAGCGCACGCCAACTGTCTCGCCGACGTCATTGTGCGTCCAGAGCACCAGCACCACCTGCACCGTCCGCGCCGAGGACAACAACTGGTCGTACGAAGGCGCGTCGGGTGCAGCCTTTTGGGCGGCCCTCGACCCCGCCTACACGACATGCGCGCTCGGCACGCACCAGTCGCCCATCAACTTTGACGACACGGCCTTGACGCGCAACCCCGCCGCACCGGCTGTCGTGGCCCGCCGCCCCGCTGGCCAACGCGTCGCTCGCCAACACGGGCCGCACGCTCATGGTCACGCTGCCGCCCACTGCCCGTCCGCACATGCTGTATGCCGGCACAGACGACACCACGGCGTATGCCCTCAAACAGCTGCATTTCCACGCACCGGCCGAGCACCATCGCCGCGGGAGAAGCTACGCGCTCGAGGCGCATTTCGTGCACGTGGCAGAGACGGGTGCTATTGCCGTGCTGGGTGTGTGGTTCGATGTCGTCGAGGGCCTTGGTTCGCCGTTCCTGGAATCGATCGTCGCGGGCGGACTGCCGGCTGTCGGGGCCAGCCAGCCCGTGTCGGTCGGCCTGGATGAGGTGGCCCGGTGGGCGACCAACGCGACGGCCTGGTCCTACGAGGGCAGTCTGACCACTCCGCCGTGTGCAGAGGGCGTCAAAATGGTCAGTCGTTGATGCGCCGCTGCCCATCTCGGTGCGCCAGCTCAAGGCGTTTGTGACGGCCATGCCGTTCAATGCTCGCGCGACGGCAGCCATTGGCACCCACAACTCCATGTTTGGCCATCGCCCAGAGCTGTTTGCGCCGGCTGGATACGCGTCGTCGGTCACGGCAACGGCCCATGTAACGGCGCATGCAGCGGCATCCAAGACGGTTGTGTTGCGTGGCTCGACAACCGTTTGGTCCATGGCCACAGAGACAGCTGCTGCCTCTTTCGACTAATGTGCGACCTTGTCCACACGATACCATCCAATCCACATACATATACCGCCATCATGGACACCTTATCCACGAGGGGCAAAGACATGCATCCAACACGCGTCTATAAAAAGAATAGCATTAGAGGTGCGCTCAATGGTTCATTAAAGAATTTAGAGGGCAGCGGGGGCCTCGGCGACGACGGGGACGGCGGCCGAGACGGCAACGGGGACGGGGATGGGCTCGTCCTCCTTGGGCTCGAGGATGGTGACGAGGTCGGGAAGGGGCTTCTTGGGGCCGACCTTGCCGGTGGGGTCCCACTCCTGCATGATCTTGACCTTGATGCCGAGCACACCCTGGCGGAGGAGGACGTGGCGGACGGCGTAGTCAATGTAGTCGTTGGCGGGCTGACCCGAGTGGATCATGAAGCCGTCGACAAACTTCATCGACTTGGCACGGGCACCACGGAGCTTGCCCGAGATGACAACCTCGATACCCTTGGCGCCAGACTCCATGACGAAGCGGACAACACCGTAGCAGGCTCTGCGGACGGCAAGGCCACCGAGGAGCTTGTAGCGGAGCGACTCGGCCTGGGCAACAGCGGACAGACCGCGGTTGTTGACCTTCTCGGCGTAGAGCTCGACGGTGTTCTCGGGGAAGTTGAAGCGCTTCTGCACAACCGAGGTGAGCTCGCGAATGCGGCGGCCCTTCTCGCCGAGCACGCTCTGGGTGCGGGTGGCACGGATGATGATCTCAGTGCGGGCAGGGGTCACGCGGACCTCGACGCCGGCGTAGCCCTCCTCAGCGAGCTCGCGCTGGAGGAACTCGTTGAGCTCAGCGTAGAAAACACCGTCGGCGACGAACTGTTGCAGTCACAGAATCGAGTCAGAATCACAGAATCGTGTCACACGAATCGAGTGGCAGGCGTCCATTAATCCATCCCATCCCATCTCATCCCATCCACGAGGCGGGGAGGGTGAATGGCACAGTGGCCACATTGCTGCTGCTGGTTGATGGATGGACAGGTGGATTGATGGACGGATGGATGGACGCCAGAGCGCCGAGGGCATCGTGTGCGTACCTTGCGCTTGGCGGAAACAACTGCAACGTGGGCCATTTCAAGGTTAGTGGAGTGCGGGAAAGCGACACTCGCAGCCGAAACCCCAAACCGATTCGCAGAGTTGAAGTTTGGTCACGTGACTGGAGATATACATGCTGCTTTGTCATCAATCGGACGTTGGCCATCAATGGAAGCTCCCGAAGAGGCGAGTGCGGCTGCGATCGGCACGAGGAGGGCGACGCAGAGACAGAGACGTAGAATGCAAGAGAGACAGCGAGACTGACCGCTGCATCCGACAGGCTCTGCGCGAGGCTGTTGCGCTCGGAAACATTGCCGCCGTGCGGGTGTTTCTTGCACAAGGCGTGCTGAACGTCAACGCTCAGAATGCCGTCAACGGCTGGACGCCGCTCCACTGGGCGTGCTCTCGTGGCCACCATGACATTGCACAGCTGCTCATCAAGTACGGCGCCCGCACCGACATTGCAAACTCCAAGGGCCAGACGCCGCGGGACTTGATCCGCAAGAAGGACTCGGCTCTCGAGTCGCTGTTTCCGGCTGCGTCTCTGGCGCCATCTGAATCGGCACCAGCAGCACCAGCATCCGCACCGGCACCGGCTCCTGAAGCAGATGCAGACTCTGGATCGGCCTCGTTTGTGCCGTCGTACCTGGCATACCCCGAAGTCAACAAGCTGTGGAGTGTGCCTGACGCTGCATCCATCATCGCATCTCTGCCACAGCCCACTGCCGAGCCTCTGGCGCCGTCTGCACCAGCGCCATCTGCATCTGCCCCGCAGCAGCCATCGCAGATCCAAGAGCAGCAGCCGGTGAGAGCACCTGCTGCACCCGCCGCACCCGCCGCACCCACTGCAACACCGCCCATGTATTCCCCCGTGCTTGTCTATCTGGATCGTTGCTCGCCAGACGCCATCCTGGGAGCCGTCTTTGTTCATCAGCGCCAATCGCTTGGCCAGGTCGCCGAGCAGATCCGCCGCGAGCTTGACGGCGTGCCTGAGTCGTTCACTCTGCTGCGATGCGACGGCGACTTGTGCATTCCTATCGGCAGCGGACAGTCGTCTCAGCCTGCGCTGATGCACCTGCAAGCGCTCTCGCCGCTGCCTGCTGGGGCTGTGCAAGGGCATCTTCAGATTGTTGTAAAGTCCCAGACTCAATGAACCTTGCCGAGTTGGATCGGCTTGACACGGACAGCACGAAGAACATGGTATGCAGCACAGGTCGCACATGTGCAAACTGCCAAGATCAAGTCATGGTGCACAGAGCATGGCATTGGGACAAGCAAAACAGAAGCGACCAAAAGAGAAGGCGAATTGTCGAGACAGGGATGGTCGTATTCACTAGAATGGTAACCCTGCCTCTTCGGCCCTCGATATGTAGAGTATGCCAGTGGTTGCTTTGAAGGGCCAGTCGTCACAGCAGCTGCTGATTGTGGGATGAATGTGGTGGATGCATCGCTCGACTTGCATGACGTGGATGATGACTGTGGCAAGGATCGCGTTGCTGGTCGCGTTGGTCGCTTGCTGCAGTGTCGTGCAGAGCACATGCAGTGGGGTGGAGAGGTGCCTGCATCCGGTGCACAGCGTGTGCGTCGCCGTGTCCCGCCAAGCTTACCACTCCAGCCACACTGTGCACCGTGGCATGCCGTGTCTGTGCATGTCCCACATTCTCGTGCGTTGCAATGGCGCTTGTTGGACGATCGCGTCGAGTGGATCTTGTCCGGACAACCACAAAGCAAGCAAGTGGCTGTGACGATGACGACAACGCAGACAGTAGACAACGCAGCAGCGGCCAGCAACGAGCAGCCGGCTGTGGTCGAGCAGGTCGTTGGAGCGAGTGGCAGCCAAGCTGTCGAACCAGGGTTGCCAGGGTTGCCAGCAGCAACGACACCACAGCCAAGTGTGCCTCGCTATGTGGTGCCGCCAGCCACCGGCGACCTCGCATACGGACGCAGCCACTGGGACGGCAAGCCCGCCGAGATCCACGCCAAGATCCTCAAGCACGCTGGCCCGCTCACGCTCTTCGTCAACGGCCTGCTCGGCGACAAACGCCGCATCGACTACTGGACGACGCTTGAGCTGTGGACCGAAGCGTTCAAGATGGACTGGCAGGGCGATCTGGCGCTGCTGCCTGACTCTTATCTGAGGGCCGACAACGGACTGCTGCTCGCACACTCTCGCTCCATGTACGGCCGTCTGTGCAAGCGCTTTCCTCGGTACACCGAGCGCTTCTGTTCGGTATTCGACGAATGCCGTAACGACTACTTTCGATCGTTTGATCGCGATACCCACGACAGCCGCCGGCTGCTT
The DNA here is from genome assembly GCA_025526915.1 of Entophlyctis helioformis. Taxonomy (NCBI): domain Eukaryota; kingdom Fungi; phylum Chytridiomycota; class Chytridiomycetes; order Chytridiales; family Chytriomycetaceae; genus Entophlyctis; species Entophlyctis helioformis. The sequence continues at coordinate 71,861 of JAHLKH010000133.1, read as the reverse complement.
CTCATTCCCATGCACCACGGCTGGTTCGATCTGATCGACTATTCGTTTCCGATCACACTCACTCACATGGCCATCTGCTTCGGATTCCTCGATCTGCTCAAGCATCTCGACGACAAGTACAAGACACTCCAACGCTGGATGGCCAAGCACGGTCCGACAAGCGAGTACTGGCGCGGCGCAGTTGATCAAGCAGCGCAGCATGGTCATCTCGATGTTGTGCAGTTCTTGCTTGATCTCGGTGTGAGGCGATGCACAACAAAGGCGATGGATTGCGCGGCTGCCAACGGACATCTGCACGTTGTCAAGTGGCTGCATGCCAAGAGGACGGGAGGATGCACGACACGTGCCATGAACTAGGCCGCTGCCAACAACCATATGCATGTCGTCAAGTGGCTTCACGAGAATCGGACAGAAGGATGCACGCGCAATGCCATTGATCGGGCGGCTTGCTACGGCCACCTTGATATCGTCAAGTGGCTGTATGCCAACAGGACGGAAGGATGCACGAAAGTGGCAATGACCAATGCTGCAAAACACGGCCACCTGGATATGGTGCAGTTTCTCCACGAAACTGGTCGTCAAGAGTGCTCGTCGGACGCACTCGATGCCGCCATCAGCAATGGGCATGTGGACGTCGTCAAGTACATGCACTCCAAGGGCAGCCGCGCATCTCATGGCGCCATCGATCTGTTGCGCGAAAAACGCAACGCTGTGATGATGCAGTGCTTGGTGGATCACGGGTACGGCTTTGAAGCCAGAACACTCAACCGCGCAAAGACTGTCGAGATCGCCAACATTCTCCTCGGCAGCCTCACGCTGGCACGGGCACAGGCGCTGCTTGATGAAGTCAACCGAGGAAACCCCAACAAGCTCATCATCAAGCGACTCGAAACGACCATCCAGAAACTGCAAGCGTCGAGCAAGTGATGGCTGTGATGCTCGGCGGCTGTCCAATGGATAGCCAGGACTCGCTCATTGGAATGAAGATGTGATGGTGATGTTTGTGAGAGTGTTGAGATCATGTGATTGCATGGCACGCTCAGCCAGCCATGGCATAGGCTCGTTGGCAACAATCCCATAGAGTACCCTTACCCTACAGCGCGCCGTTTGTGTGCCCAGAGCTCAGACCGGTACACCCAAATAGACGCTTGCAGGAAGTCCGCAAAACCCACCATAGCCAACCCATCAGCCTCAAGTCTCGCATTGAATGCTTCGCCCCACGTCCCGCCAAGGACTAACCCCCACATCAAGTTTACCACGTCAGAAACAATATGTACAAGATCGCCGCGTATCTGTGGGTGTCCCACATTCTCGTGCGTTGCAATGGCGCGCGCTGCTGCGAACCGTGCGTCCAAGCCACGCTGCCCATGCGCTGTGCGGATAGCCACGATCCGCTCCTCTGTGCACTCGAGCGCAAAGTGCGCAATCTCCAGCGTGCTTCCCAGATCCTCGCCACACATGATGCAGCATGAACCGTCACCAAACGGGTGGGCTGGGTCGAGCAGGTTGGCATTGATAGCGCGGCGAGCCGTGTAGATGCTGCCCACACGAGGCGTGATGCATGGCATGGTCGAGAGCAGCGTGAAGAGACCAAAAGGAAAGCGAGCACGCAGCAGCTGTGGATGGCGTGAGATGCAAAACAGATGCGGCTCAAGGCAGCCATGGCGAGCAAAATGGTTTCATCCGGGATCGAACCGGAGACCTCCTGTGTGTTAAACAGGTGTGATAACCGACTACACCATGAAACCACCTGTTGGTCGATTGGTCGCCCATGTCACTCTCACTCCTGCGCTGCCACACACAAAACAACCCGCCAGCCAGCCAGCCAGCCAGCCAGCCCAGATCAACAACGGCACGTCTGCTCTGCTGCGTGCCATTCCACGCTCTGCTGCTCCTTGCCCGCAAACCAAGACTTTATTCGCTGCTGCTCAGCCAACAAAGGCAAAGTTGCCCAGAATGCGCTGGATCGACAGCTCGTTCTTGGTCAGCCGCGCCTCGTGGATCATGGCCGCGCGTCGCTCGTCGCTCAGCCCGTCCACCAGCATCGCAACAATCTCTGCGCTCGCTGCGCCACGCACTGCGCCGAGCGTGAATCCCTCCTGCCTGTGGTCCACCAGGAACCGCACCACGTCCACCCATCCCTCGCGTCCATCCCGCGCGTCCCGTGTGTCCTCACGTGACCCGCCCGCCTGCCCGTCCGCCTGCCTTGAACCTCCCACTTTTTTTTGGTTCGACGTTTCCCCGATTGACCCGCCGAGTCGCCCTTTCCTGTAGGTCGCTGGCGTGTTCGCTGCGAGGCTGCGAGCCGCCTTCGAGCACGCAGCCGCCTCCGAGCCCCGGCCGCCCGTGCGCGCTGCAGACGCTAACGCACTCGCCCGCCGTGCAGGTACCAGCGCCCGCCCATGACCAGCCGACAACCGCTCCTGACGGGGCAGCCGCTGATGGTGGTGGTGCTGCTCTTCATGGCCGCCTTCCTGCAGCTGCTGGCCCTGTCGTCGCACTCGCTCGTGCTCGCCTCGCCGTCCGCACCGGCCCTCGTGCAGGCCGCCAGCCCGCTGCCGCCGCCCATCGTCGCCGCCCCTGCCCCTGCCATGCAGCCGCCCGCTGCCCCCTACAACGACGCTGGAGCAGCACCGGCAGCACCGGCAGCACCGGCAGCACCGGCAGCAGCATCAGTAGTATCGCCGGCAGCATCAACAGCGTCACCAGCATCACCCGACACCGCCTCACCCCGCAAGAACCCGAGGCGGCACCAGCTCTTTGCGGACCTCCTGCTCAGAGTGCAGGCCGAGGCAGAGGCCGAGGTCCAAGCCGCCGCCCCCGCCGCCACCCCTGCTGCCGACGGTGCACACGAGCTGCTGCGCCGCCAGAAGCGCCAGCAGCTGTTTGCCGACCTGCTGCAGCACGTTCAAGCCGAGGCAGCCGCCCTGGAGCCCGTGCCCGACCCCGCAGTGCCCGACGCTGCAGTTGCTGCGACGGCCAGCACAGACGCTGCCGTGCAAGGCAGCGACCACCAGAAGCGCCGCCAGCTGTTTGCCGACCTGCTGCAGCAGGCCCAGGCCGAAGTCGCTGCGCCGGCACCGGCCGCAGCATCGGCAGACGGTGGTGCACACGTCAAGCGCCAGCACCGTCAGCAGCTGTTTGCCGAGCTCGCCCAGCAGGTCAAGCAGCACCAGACGGCAGCCACGCTCGAGCACGGCAAGGGCGGTATGGCCTCTGCCGTCGTGGCTGCCACCGCCCCTGGCGCCATCCACCTGCCGCCGTCCGCAGCGTCGTCGGCCGCAGCCGCCGCAGCCGCCGTGGGCATGGCCGTGGGCATGGCCGTGGCCGCCGAGCTCGGGCTGCCGGGCTACGCAGCCAACAACATGCGGCCCCGCCTGCCGCGCGTGCTCATGGGAAACAGCGTCGCCAGCGCGGTCGCTGCCGCTGCGTCTGCCGCCAGCGGGCTCGCGGGCTCGGCGGTGTCGGACCCGTCGGCGTCGTCCGCGGCATCGCTGCTGCAGCAGCAGCTCGCTGCGCAGAAGCAGGACCGCTCCAAGCCGCCGTCGATGCTGCAGCGCATGCGCATGCCCAGCGGCCCCGTGATCGCCCCCGAGACCGAGACCATCCTGTCCAAGTACCTGTTTGTGTCGCTGTTCCTGGCCAGCATCGCCTGGCTGCTCGTGTCGTCGCAGAAACGCGGCCCCAAAGTACGTCCCTTGCCCCTCGTGTTTGCCTGTTTGCCCTCGTGTTTGAGCTTGTGCCTGCCTGTGCACGCGTGCCATGTGATTGCTGGACGCGGCTCGTCTTCCCGCGCCGCGTGTCCGTGACTGTGTCCGTGTCGAGGCGATCGCCTGCATCGCGCCGATCGCTGTGTAAGCAAGCAACTCCAACTAACCGCCGCTCCCCTCCTCGCCCACTACGCAGAGCCAGCAGCGACCAACTGCCCTTGCCGTGCTCGTCGTCTTGTCCAAACTGCCCGTCATCCTCTTCGCTATCCTCACCGCGTCGCTGTCGGGATTCGCTTCGCTCATGTCGCGCGGCTTCTGGGCCATCCTGTACCCCAACGGCCTGCCCCGCAGCCGCCGCAGCAGCGATGGAACAGCCTCGCGCTCGTCAAAGTCGGCAAGGCGCAAGCGGCCTTTGGGATCGTCGGCAGCATCGCCCATCGCGGGCGGAGGCTCCACGAGAGATGCCGTCGCGCGGCTCCGTCAGACGTCTGTGAGCGCTGCCAAGCTGCTCTTCAACCTCCAGTCTGACTCGGACGACTCCTCGGACGACTACGCATCCGACTCGTCGGCGCAGCATCGCCGCCACGCGCGTCGTCTGTCGCGTGCCTTTTCTGACCTGGACTCTGGCATGCTCACCGACGGCGCATCGTCAATGGCCGACTCTGTATCTTCTCCCACGTCGCCATCGTCGACCGTTCACGGCCGTTCATCTCGCCCAACGCACTCTCGCTCCAAATCGCTGTCGTCTTCCGCCGCGATCCACCAGCCGCAGCAGCCCCACCCGCAGCAGCAGCAGCATCAGCAACATCCTGTTTTGCGTCGCTTGCCCAAGGACCAGCAGCAAGACCAGCAGCAACTCGAGCAACTAGACATTTTACAGCAACAAGAAAAGAGTGCGCAGCCACAGCGCAGTGCACCAACTCAACGCCAGCCATCCCAGCCATCCCAGAACCAGCACCAAAAGCAGCAGCCTCAGCAGCAGCAGCAGCAGCCTCCCGAAATTCGACTGCCTCGCCGCCACGCCAGATCCACGTCGCAAGTGTCCCTGAATGCCCAGGATGCTCCCACTGCCAGTCATCATGAGCCATCGCCTGTCCATGGTCGTCGCAACCCTTTGGTGAGCGACAAGCCCGCCCCTGCCGACGCGAGCATGCCGCAGTCCGCATTGTCTGCCCTGCTGTCAACGTCTGCCGCTTCAGAGTCGTCTGCAGATACTCTGACCGTCCCGCAGGCTCCTCGTGGCCTCCATGCCCGGTCGCGATCGTTCAGTTCGCAGAGTACGCTGTCATCGTCACCCCGCGCTTCTCCTCACTCATCGCCGCTTGTGACCCCCAAGGCTGGCGTGGACGTCTCTGCTGCTTCATCCTCTGCTGCCGACTCTCGTTCATCGCCTCGCTTGACTGCAACGCGCCGCATGTCGAATGCTCCCCACCCATCACGCAGTCCGCTCACGTTGCCGCTCGCGCTGCCTCCAGCAGTTCCAATCACGCGCGTACCGTCATCGTCAGCAACATCTGCCGCTTTCCCGCCGTCTTCGTCGCCGCCACTTGTCTTTTCGTCTCTGGCTCTGCCTGCCACGCCGCCGTCCGTTTCTGCCTGGTCCAGTCCACTTAATCTGGGCAATCTCTCCAACCACAGTCCCAGCCATACGCGCGACACGGGCAACAGCTCGGACAGCGATCGCTCGATTGACCACCACCGCAATGCCCAGCAGCTGCAGCAGGTTGGCAAGAAGGGCAAGCAACAGGCCGGCAGCAAGACGCGCAAGCCAGTGGCAGCACCCAATTCGCATGGGAATGTGTCTGACGACCAAACTCTGTCATCGCCCAACGCCTCGTCGCAGTCGCAGTCTCGGCCAGCGAGTGCACTTCGCGAGCGTCATCTCAGCGCGTCGCAGCGTCTGTCTGGTGCTGGTGCTGGCTCATCGCAGACGCACTCGCCATCCGACGTGGAGTCGGCCAATGCGGATGTAAGCATTATCATCAAGGCCAAGTCTCCTGCACCCCGCAGTGGTGTGCAAGACCAGGCTGTCGTTGGTGGCGTTGGTGGCGCTGGTGGTGGGTCCGGTGGGACTGGTGCTGGCGCAACTGCCAAGCCAGCGGCTCAGCAGTCCAGTGCAAAGAACGGCAAGACGGCGACCCTGCCGTCACAGGCGGCCACAGCATCCAGTGTGACGCGAACTGGGCACAGCAGCGCCAATCCACCCGAGCCGCTGGGTGAAATGCCCGGATCGTATCCAATCCGTAGAACGCCGAGCAACGGCGTCAGCACCAGCAGCAGCAGCAGCAGCAGCAGCATTGGAGGCCGTAGTGGCAACAACAGCCCCAGCTCGATGGCGTCATACACCATGCAGCTGCGAGGAGTGCAGCAGAGCGAGCCGCCCAAGTCGCCATCGCCCACTCGTCTGCACCGTCCGTCTGCGCCGCCAGGCATCAGCATCCGCACCGATCTGGACTCGATCCACGCCAAGAGCGGCCCATCGCGCATGGCGGGCCATGACAATGGAAACAAGAAGTCGACCGGAAGCGCTGGCTACACGCCCTCGGCAACGACGGCGACGATGGCTGCGACGGCTGCTGCGACTGCCTCGGCTGCTGCTGCGTACCGCTTGGACCGTGATCTGGACGGCATGGACGCCGACTTCCACAGCACGCACGCCGGTGCGGGCATTCCGCGCTCGCCTGCATCGGCATCTGCGCCGCACCACCACCGTCGCGTGCGGTCTGCGCTCGTGTTCTCGCCGATAGCTGCGCCGACGTCTACGCCAGCGACAACGGTCGCGTCCAGCGCGCTTGGCGCACAGTCGCACCTGGGCTTCTCCGGCCCTCCGCCGCCGGGCATCAGGCACCCGCTGCAGTCGCAGTACCAGCAGCGCCAGAGTCTGCAGCAGCAACAGCAGCAACAGCTGGAACAGCAGCAGCTGGAACTGCAGCGCTACTACCAGCGCCAGCTGCAGTACCAGGAAGAGCAGTACCAGATGCACCTAGCTGCGCAGAAGCGGGCGGCCGAGCACTCGATGGTCGACAACCTGTTTTCGCCGTCGGCGCTGCTGTCGTCGAGCCTGATGTCTGCCAGAGACTCGTACAACTCGCTGTTCGAATCGCTGCTGCAGCCGGTCCCCCCGCCGCAGTCGACCACGCCGCCCGTTCCGTCGCCTGCCCCGCCCGGCCTTGCTGCCCGCCGTCGCTCTTGCCGCCCAAGTCGCACGCCCACGACCTTGGCTCTGACCTATCGCCGCTTCGTGATCACGACGTCTATGAGCACGGTGCGTTCCAGCGACCCAAGCACCACCAGCAGCATCACCAGCAGCAGTACTATTCCGTGTTTTCTGGGCTGGACTATGCCGACGACCCGTTCAATCCGTTTGGAAGCATGGCGGACCCGATCGAGACCCGCCGCGGCAGCGTCAGCAACAACCACGGCAGCAATGCCAACGGCGTCATTGGGTTTCCGCGCCGGCCGTCGCATGCGCAGACGCACGCGCCGCAGATGCAGCAGATGTTTGGCCAGCCAGATCTCAGCGGCCGTCGCGGGTCGACGCTCGACATTCTGTCGTATGGGCTGCAGGGTCACTCGCACGGCAGCAATGCGCCGGTTGGGTCGGGCATTCCGGAGCGTCTGCAGCAGCACGGCGCGCACGGCCCGCATCCGACGTATGTCATGGACGGAGCCCATGGCCTTGGCAAGGGGCTCGCGACGGCGGATGGCCGCCAGGGAGCCGTGCTCCGTAAGCGTGTCAGCAGCTCGAGCATGAGCAGCATTGGCACGGCAAGCAGCGCGAGCAGCAGCACCAACAGCAACAGCAGCGACGTGGGCGGCAGCAGTGGCAGCAGCAGCAGCCACGGACGCGTTGATGACGACCGTCTCGAGTACGATGAGCTGGACGACGATGGCCGCGAGCGTGGAGGGATGAGCCTGGGATCGTTCAAGCGTCTGCTGAATGCGCCGTCGTTGTTTGATGTGTGGAAGTGATGTGGCCGCGTGGTTGTTGAGTGGCAAATGAAGCGCCGATGCGTGCCTTGTGGTTGTTGTCTTGTGGTTGTTGTCGTCCATCTTGCAGCGAATCCATCGCGGTCCGTTCATCGCCGCCGTGAAACGAAAAGAAAAGAAACGAAAAAAAAAAAAGAAAAAAACTAGAAAACCTGCGACGACAGCGACGAGGCTGGGCTTGCCGCACATTCAGACAATCGAGCGCACGCCATGGGCACCAAGCAGAAGAAGGTGCGTGGTTCAACGTCGGCAGCGGGTGCGGCATGCGCAGCCGCCCGGCCCGCAGGCACTGACCGCTGCATCTGCCCGCCTGCTGCGCTCTGCGGCGCTGGCCCGCTGGAATCGCACCGCCCGGCCGCACACAGGGCGAGGTCGGCAATGCCGTCAAGTACATGGCCCGCTCGCAGGCCATCCGCAAGCTGCAGATTACGCTGGCCCAGTTCCGGTGCGTGCCCGTCGCCTGCTTCGGGTGGTGCCGCTGCCCGTCGGCGCTCTGGCGAGGCGGCGTCGCCATGCCTGCCGCCGTGCCCGGCCCGACTGCTGACGCTTGCCTGCCTGCCTGCCGTCCGCCGAAACCACCAACAAAAAAAACGGCTGCTCCCTCAACGGCCGCACGATGACCATGTGTGTGTGGACGGCGCTGTGGACGGCGCTGTGGACGGATCGCTGCGACTGCAGCCGTCTGTGCATTCTCAAGGGCATCTACCCCGTCGAGCCCCGCAACAAGCGCGCCGTCACCAAGGGCTCGACGGCGCTGCGCACATACTACTACCGCAAGGACATCCAGTTCTTGCTCCACGAGCCGGTGCTGCAGGTCATCCGTGAGCAAAAGGTGCATCTCCGCAAGATCAGCAAGGCCATTGGCAAGAAGCAGTACTCGGTCGTCAAGACCCTGCGCGAGGCCCACCCCGAGTACACGCTCGATCACATTGTCAAGGAGCGGTAGGTCTCGTCTGGCTCGCGAGCAGCGATCGCTGCGGATGCCGGTGCTTCTGCTGGATCTGACTCGAGTTGCGCCTTGCCGCTTCAAGGTACCCGACGTTTGTCGATGCTCTGCGCGACCTCGACGATGCGCTGTCCATGATCTTCTTGTTTGCCACTCTGCCGGTGGACGACAAGATCCCGGCTGCACACATTCGCGAGTGCCAGCGTCTGAGCGCCGAGTTCCAGCACTTTGTCCTCATGTCTGGCTCTCTCAAGCGCGTGTTCCTGTCCATCAAGGGCATCTACTACCAGGCCGAGATCCGCGGCCAGGACATCACCTGGATCACCCCTTACCAGTTCTCCCAGGCCGTATGTGTGCCGCCCGTCCTGTCTGCTCTGGGCTGCTGTGGACATCCGGCTGACACGCAACTCGCGACTGGAACCATCCGCATAGGTTCCCTCTGACGTTGACTTTCGTGTCATGGGCACCTTCCTCGAGCTGTACGAGACGCTCCTTGGCTTTGTCAACTACAAGCTGTACTCGGACCTTGGTCTCGTGTACCCTCCCAAGATCGACCTTGACCGCGACGCCAACGCTGGCGGTCTCGCCGCCTTTATCCTCGAGTCCAAGGACCAGAGCGGCGTTGTGCAGTCGATTGCTGCCACGTCCAGCGCGCTGTCCGCGCTGACGGCATCCGAGTCGGAGCAGGTCAAGCAGTCTGCCAAGCGCATCAAGACGCTCAAGAAGAAGCTGTCCAAGATCCAGGACGGCGAGGAGAACGGTGCCAGCCAATCCAACGGCCAGGACGAGGACGAGGACGAGGACAACGATGCTGATGCCATGGACATGGACGTGCCCATGCCTGTGGTCAACCCCACGTCGGTCGAGGAGACCGTGCCGACGCTCGCCACATCCGCCACATCGAAGCGCGCCGCTGCTGCTGGCGGCAACGGCCAGACGCTGTTTGCGTCGTGCGTGTTCTGGCTCTCGCGCGAAGTGCCCCGGTACTCGCTCGAGTTTGTCATCAAGGCGCTTGGCGGCCAGGTGGGCTGGGACGAGACGGCTGGTGTCGGGTCGCCGTACACGATCGACGACCCGCGCATCACGCACCACATTGTCGACCGTCCCGTGACGAGCGTCGGCGAGCTGCCCGTCGGCACCGAGCGCGTTGCCGGCCGCGAGTACATCCAGCCGCAGTGGGTGTACGACTCGATCAACGCCGGCAAGCTGGTCAAGACGGCCGGCTACCACCCGGGCGAGACGCTGCCGCCCCACCTGTCGCCGTTTGTGACGGTGCGCGAGGGCGACTACGTGCCCGAGGAGGCTGGCGGCGAGGCTGTCGAGCTTGTCGACGACGACGCGGTCATGGCGGCCGAGGCTGCCGCTGCCGTCGAGGAGGAGGACGAAGAGGCCGCACACCAGGCCGAGCTCGACGCCGAGGCTGCCGGCATCAACTACAGCGAGTACAACGCTGGCGATGCCGATGCCAATGCCGATGCCAATGCCGAGACCGACGCGCCGGTTGCAGCCAAGAAGCGCAAGCCGGCTGCCGGCAAGGGCAGCAAGGGCGAGGTGTCGGCGGATCCCAAGAAGGAAGAGGCCGAGCAGAAGGAGATGGCCAAGATGTTGATGAGCAAGAAGCACCTCCGCCTGTACAACAAGATGCAGTTTGGCAACAAGCGCAAGGCGGATGCGGCCAACAACCTCAAGCAGAAGAAGGTGGCTCTTCTCAAGAAGGAGCAAAAGTCTGGCAAGAAGCAGTAGATGCCGTGCGGCTTGATGTGCTGATGATGGTTGTGGTGTCTGTGGTGGCTGGTGGCTGGGCAGGAATGAAATCTTTATTGATCCAGGTCTATGTCGGTACTGTGCTGAGGATGGAATGATGGATGGAACGGTTCAGAACCACGACAGATGGCGTGGCGGGGTGGGGTTGGACGCGCTGGGTGGCGGTCGGTGGTCGCTGTTGGACGGGGTCGGGTCGCACACGGCAAAGTCGGCATGCGTGACAGCCATGGGCGACGGCGATTGAAGCAACTCAAAGAGATCCATGGTTGTGCTGGCAAACTGGTCGAGTCTGGCCGGCGTGGTGGCCGGCATGGAGCGCACGGTCTGCAGCGAGGACAACAAACTGGATGATCCCGAACTGGATGGCGAGGCGGGTGTTGGGCAAGGCGTCTTCGGGGGACAGTCCAGCGAGGATGCTGTGGGGGTGATCGGCAGAGGCTGAAGTTGCTGCTCGGCTGCGCGGCGGTGGTAGGCGTTCTTGACGGCATCCGTCTCTGCCAGCCACATCTGAGCGGCGATGCCGGCAATCTCCTGCTCGACCGTCATGAAGCACGGCACTGGACCGTTTAGCAACTCTGGCTGCGAGAGCGAGGACATGTCGGCCAGGTGGCGCTGGATGTCCTGGCGCTTGTCTGCCTCGTACAGCGACTGGGCATTGACAGGCCGGCTGGTCTTGTGTCGGGCCGATCGCAGCTGCTGTTGCGCTGGCGGCTGATTGGCCTGGCCGTTGGAACGTGCACCTGCATGTACAAACACCGGAGCACGCAGTCAGCGATAGGACCCATTATCCGCTATACCAAACGTGGCGTCCTACCTATCCACGATCGGAAAACAAATTTTGGCGCTTCGGCGGCACCAATCACCCATGGCTGAGTTGGTCCGCTCGTCTGTGTCGAGCCGAGTAGCGGCACAGGTGACGCAGTGCTCGGTGCACAATCCGCCCGGCGATCGCACGTGCGATCAGAAAGCGCCAGAGTGGTGTAGCTTGTTATGCTCGACGCAGTGCTGCTGCTGCTGCTGCTGCTGCTGGCGGCCCTGGCCATGCCGAGCGGCGCAAGCTCAACGTCGTGGCCGTCTGCGTTGCAGATGTTGCTGGCGGCGTCCTCGCTGGTGTCGTCAACGGAGAGCCCACCCGCCCTGGTGCAGGCCGGGAAAGCGCCAGGCTGACCAAGCGCGGAGGGCGGCGGCAGACGGGCACGGTCTGCGACCGGCGTGGTCTGGACAACCGAGTCCAATTCGGCACATGGCGACGATGGGGAAATTTTGGCGTGTGTGTCGCCCTGCACCGCAGGGCCAGCTGAGCCAGCTGAGCCAGCCAGCCCAGCAGCAACGTCTTGTGCACGCTGTGTGTACTCGTCACGGACGCTCTGCGGAGCCTTCTTCCACATCTCGCCCAGGACCCGAGACTGGCCACGGCTGTCGACGTTGGTGTGCTTGAGCAGGTGGAGGTGGTCTCGGCGGTAGAGAATGAATGCATTCGGCGGCCGGATGCGGCGGGGCGATGCCTTCAGGGCCGGCTGCTGCGCTTGTGCACCGGGCTGCACTCCCGCCATGGCGTCTGCTGACACTGCTACTGGCAGGCTGTGCCATGCAGAGTTGGCGGGCTGCTGGCGATTTTGAATGGGTGGCATGAACAGCGAATGGGCATGCCGCCATTTCGACGACGCCGACCAAGGCTGTGCCGGGGATGGGCGAGGACGCTTGGCAAGCGGGAGGTATGCTGGGCGAGTGGCTGCCGAGTTGTCGGCGTCTGGCCGTGGTGCAAGCATCCGCCGTTTGGATGCGGACGACGGTGGAGAGGCCGCCGCCCCTGCCGTGTGTGCGGCCGCCTGGTGAATGAGTGTCGAGTCTGCGCATGATGTGCTGGGCATTTCTGTCGATCGGATGCTCGGAAACTTTCGGTCCCGAATGCCGCAGAGGTTGTGCACGAATTTGAAAAAAAGTTCAAAACGGCGACGCCCTCCGTGGGGCTCGAACCCACGGCCTTGCGGTTAAAAGCCGCACGCTCTACCAACTGAGCTAGGAGGGCATCGGAAAAATCGAAAATGGTAGAGTATATGAGCCGTGCTGACTGGCGGGAATCACAACGATCTGCATCCAGCATGTCTCGATTGGCTTGCCATCAGTACGATACAGCCGCGGTGTTCCTTCCATGGATATGCATACTTCACTATAAAAGCCCGCACAGCACGCTCCACCAGCCATGACATGGGCTTGTTGGTATGGTGTGTTGGTTGATGCCTCAAGTTCCCACGCGTCATTTGTGTTGGTTGTCCAGACAACCACAAAGCGAGCAATCAGGCGTGACAATGCAGCTGAGGCGACGAAAGACAGACGACGCAGACGCAGCAGCAACGACCAGCGACGAGCAAGTGCGCAGTCTGCAGAGCCAGCTGCAGAGCACAGCCGAGCAGCCGGCTGTGGTCGAGCAGGTCGTTGGAGCGAGTGACAGCCAAGCCGTCGAGCCAGGGTTGCCAGGACAGCCGCAAGAGCAGCCGCCGGCCAAGCGACTCAAGACAGCAGCAGCAGCAGCAGCAGCAGCAACGACACCACAGCCAGTTGTGCCTCGCTATGTGGTGCCGCCAGCCACCGGCGACCTTGCATACGGACGCAGCCACTGGGACCGCAAGCCCGCCGAGATCCATGCCATGATCCTCAAGCACGCCGGCCCGCTCACCCTCTTCGTCAACGGCCTGCTCGGCGACAAGGCCACACTCGACGAAGCAACCACACTGCGGCTGTGGACCGATGCGTTCAAGATGGACTGGCAGGGCGATCTGGCTCTGCTGCCTGACGTTTGGCTGTCGGCCGACAACGGACTGATGCTCGCACACTCTCGCTCCATGTACGGCCGTCTCTGCAAGCGCTTTCCTGAGCAAACCGAGCGCTTCTATGCGGGATACGACGCAGCCAACAACACCTACGACGAATCGCGCAATCTGGTTTATATGGATCACAGTCGCTTGCTTCTCATTCCCATGCGGCACAGCTGGTTCGATCTGATCGACTTTACGTATCCGATCGCACTCGCACGCATTGCGATATACTTTGGCTGTCTTGACTTGCTCAAGCATCTCGACGACAAGTACAAGACTCTCCAACGCTGGATGGCGAAGCACGATCCGACAACCCCGTACTGGCACTACGTAGTTGACCAAGCAGCCCTATACGGACACCTCGATGTTGTGCAGTACCTGTTTAGTCTTGGCGTGTCATGCACGACTGAAGCCATGGACTCTGCTGCTGGAAATGGCCATCTCCATGTTGTCATCTGGCTACACGAGAACAGAAGGGAAGGATGCACGACTTCTGCGATGGACGGCGCAGCTCGAAACGGCCATCTACATGTCGTCAAGTGGCTGCATACCAACAGGACCGAGGGATGCACGACTGCTGCGATGAATAACGCTGCTGGAAATGGTCATCTGCACGTTGTCAAGTGGCTCCACGAGAATCGAACGGAAGGATGCACGGCTTATGTGATGAATTCTGTGGCGATATTTGGACATTTGCATGTCATCAAGTGGCTCCACGAGAATCGGACGGAAGGATGTACCCAAAAGGCGATGGCACATGCTGTGCAGTGTGGGCGTCTGCATGTGGTCAAGTGGCTCCACGAGACCCGCAGAGTGGAGTGCACGCCCGCCGCAATGGATGCCGCCATCATGCGTGGACAGATGGACGTCGTCAAGTACATGCATTCGAAAGGCGTTCGTGCATCAAGCAATGCTGTTGAGACGGCAGTCAGATGGGGTCATATTGAGATGCTGCGGTACTTGCTAGACTGCGGATACGCGGTTGGGCTCGGAGCACTCGAATGCGCTAGGAATGCCGACATCGCCAACATCCTCCTTGGCAGCCTCACACTCGATCGGGCACAGGCGCTGCTCGCAGAAGCCAACCGAAGGAATGCTTCCAAGGCCACCATCGAGAGACTCGAGTCGACCATCAAGAAACTACAAGAGTCAAGCACGTGATGAACGGATCGCAAAGGCTCGTAGTTGGAATGAAGACGTGATGCGACACTTGTCGACACCAAACGCCATCTGCCACTTGTCCGCCCATGCCGCCACGACTTCCACAGCGGCTGCCAATGCTGCATGAGACTCTGCGAGAATGACCACATCGTCTGCAAACATCAGCCCACGGATGCCATGGCCGTCTGCCACGGCAGGGATGGCTGATCTCAGGGATACCATCGAGGCTGTCGTTGAGGAACAGGTTGAACAAGAGGCCAGATAGCGGGCAGCCTTGGCGGACGCCTCGCCTGACGCTGAATGGCTCAGCAAGAACATTGCCTGATCGTGCACATGCGGTGGATGACGTGTAGAGCGCCTTGAGGAACTCGTACGTGCGTGGCATGAGATGCCCATCTTGTGCAGCTTCCACAGCAGTGCGCCGATCGGCACCGTGTCGAATGCCTTCTTGATGTCAATGAATGCTGCATGCGTGGGCAGCTTGCGTGCACGCCGCCGCTGGATGATGTCGACGAGAACACAGACCTGCGCAACCGCCTCCTGACCGCAACGGAAGCGATCGAGGTGTTCTGTGATGGTCCACGTGCGTTGGAGCTTGGCGACACGCACAATGGCCGATTATGGAACAATGAACAGTGCCACGACCGTTGATTTGTCAATGGCGGTCGGGCATACGAAGTCGATGACCCGTGCGGAGCGCCACGATGGTCTCGGCATATATGATCGAGATGCCCCAGCTCTCCACGGGCCCCTCAGATCGTCAACCCCCCATCGCTTCCATCGTCTGGGCTCAGGTCGCACACATCGGCCAGCCAGCCAGCCATCCCCGTTACCACACACCACACATTCCCAACACCATGCTGCCCATTCGGATCATTGTGGCCGTGGCTGCCATTGCAGGCAGCGCTCTGGCCGCACCTCCCCCGACAGAGATGATCACCGTCGACGCTGCGGCCGGCATGTACGTCTTGCATCTGCTCTCTCCACGCTGGGTCGGCAGTGCTGCTTGCTCACACTCTGCGCGTTCATATCCCCATCCAGGATCACTGGCGGCCGCTCCGCCACAGAGGGCTTCTCGTTTGTCGGCATCCCCTACGCACAAGCCGCCCGCTGGTCGCAGCCCATACCCCTGGCCACCTTCTCAACGCCGTTCTCTGCCCTCACTCCCCGTCCCGCCTGTCCGCAGATCTGTCGCCAGGTCTCCATGTTCTGTCCGCAAGACATGGACGAGGACTGCCTCTCGCTCAACGTGTGGACGCCCTTCAGCACGCCCGGACAGCTGCGTGCGGCCAATGCAATCGGTGCGATTGCTGCGCCTCGCTCCGATGCAGCGCTTCTCCCGGTGCTCGTGCTCATCCATGGCGGCTCGTTCGAGCAGGTGTGTGCACAATACGCTTGGCTGTGGCGCGCGACCTTGGTATTGTTGAACTGCAAGTCCTCACTCATGCTCTGCAATGCATGCCACGATGGCAGGGAAGCGCCGACATGCCTGCCCTGCGTGCTGCCGAGCTCGCCAATGCCACGCAGTCCATTGTCGTGACTCTCAACTACCGCCTCGGCATCTTTGGCTTCCCAGGCTCCTCGCTCCTCGCCAACTCCGGCGTCAATCTTGGCATTCTCGACCAGCGCTTGGCCATCGAATGGATCCGCTTCAACATCCGCTCGTTCGGCGGCGACGCTTCCAGGATGACGCTCGCCGGCCAGTCGGCTGGTGCCATGTCTGCCCTCGTCCACATGGCCGATCCGACCACAAAGTCTCGATTCCGCAGCCTCATTCTCATGTCGCCTCCTGCAGTCGCCCTTCGGTCTCCAGCCCGTGCCACAGCCGACACGACCGAGCTGTCGGGCCGAGTCGGGTGCGCAACGTCCAGCACCGATCCAGCCGCTCTGGCTGCATGCATGCGATCCAAAACGACGCGCGAGCTGCTGGACGCCATCGAGGCCATTGCAAAGGACAAGTCGCACACACCTTCGCTGGACACGTCGCTGCCTGCCGTGATTGACGGCACAGTCATCCCACAGCACCCCATCCAGATTCTCGAGAATGCCAACATCATGGCCGGCTTGAAGGTCATGCTCGGCGCGACGGCCAACGAGACATCGTACTTTCTCAGGAGCATGTCTACAGTTGGCTTGCCGCAGCCGATCTACACGGTTGCCGTTGATGCCGTCTTTCCTGGTCGCGGCGAAGACGTCCGTCGTGCCTACGCCGACACGGGACTGGACCACGGCCCTCTTGGCGACGATTTCGGTCCTCGTCTTGCACGCATCGAGTCGGACCATCTGTTTGTCTGTGCACCGCAGCGCAGCGTCCGTCGTCTGCAAGCCTCGCCCAGTCCTCCCAACGCCACCCGTGTGTTTTCGTACTTTTGGGAAACGCCGTGGACGAGCACGTTCGACGATCCTGTTGGCAGGCTCTGCGACAGCGATGCGTGCCACACAACGGATCTTGCGCTGTTCCTTCGGTCGCCGTCTGATGCGCACGGCGCTCGCGTGTCGGCTGCTTTCCGCCAGTACGCCGCCAATCTGATGTACAATGGCGATCCCAACATCCCGGCTCCTTTCGCAGCTACAGTGCCTGTTCCTTCATGGCCTCCCTTTGACGCAGCCGACGGTGGCAGAGCCACCGCGTTCCCTGTCGCACGGTTCCCGACGGTCGTCTCATCAGCCAGCAGCGCACCGGCCGTCGTCATTGAGCCAAGCCACCCCCTCAAGTCGCGCTGCGACCTCATGGACACCATTCCCTACGAATACGAGCCGCCAGTCACGGTCAGTCTTCCCGACTCGGCCATCATCTCGCTGCCCATCATGATCACGTTCTGGTTGATCCTCATCCTGATCTGCATCGTCCAAGTCGCCATTCTCGTCTTTGCAAAGTGGTACTCGCAGCGTCTCGAGTTTCTGCTCCTCCAAGAGAAGCCCCTCAAGACAACCAAACCGTCTTTGCTGTCTGCAGACGACGAAGACGACGACGAGGACGAGGACATCACCGCCCGCAACAACAACATTGGCTCGGATGTGGCAATGTCTAGTTCTCTGATGGACTTCCAGCCAATACCCGTATCCGTCGAGTGTCGCCATCTGACGTTTGTGGTCAGCGCCAAGAAGAGCGTCAAGACCATTCTGGACGATCTGTCGTTTGAGTGTGCACCTGGATCGCTGACGGCTCTCATCGGCCCGAGTGGTGCAGGCAAGACATCGCTGATGAACCTGGTAGGCTGACTCGTGCTTTTGCATAACGGTTGAATGTGTTGCTGACACTCTCCTCGTGCACTGCTCAACATCCAGCTCGCACGTCGTTCGGTGCATCCCGAAGCCGAGCAATACATCTACTATGGCGGCAGACGCCTGTCCAAGATGGCGGCGAAGGAGTTCCAGCGCATTGTTGGTTTTGTGCCTCAACACAACCCGCCATTCACCGGCCTCACTCCCACCGAGGTTCTGCTGTCCTACGCCAAGCTCGAACTGCCCGCCGGCACTCCAGCTGGACAACTCACGCGACGCGTCTCTCACATTCTCGAGCTGCTCGGTCTCACATCGTGTGCTGATGTCGTGATCCAAGATGCGGCAGAGAACAAGGCGGCATCTCTGGCGGCCAGCTGCGTCGCATGGCTGTTGCTGTCGCGCTTCTCAAGCAGTCCAGTGTCTTGATCCTCGGTGAGTTTTGCTTCAGGTCCTCTGCATCTCGTCCTTTGCTCACACTTGCCCCTTCTCCACTGCAGACGAACCGACATCGGGTCTGGACGCACGATCGTCACTCGAGGTGATGCACATCCTGTCGCGGCTTTCGCGGCAGGGATACAACATCATCGTCTCGATCCACCAGCCACGTCGCGAGATCTTTGATCTGTTCACAGACATGATCCTGCTCGCACAGGGACGTCTGCTGTTCAAGGGCGATCCGCAGGAGTGCATCCGCTTCGCTCAGGCCGTGCAGCATGCACCCAGCAGTCACTCCACGCTCTCGCTTGCCATGAATCGCCAACAGCAACACGAGCACGATCAGCAAGCCGACCAAGACGCAGCCGACCAAGGCAACGCCGATGTATACCTCAATCCTGCCGACGCGATCCTGGACATCATTGCCGCGATCCCAAAGGCCGAGATCCGCGATGCGGTGTCGCTCGGTTCGTCATGGTTCGCATCGCGGTCAACGAGCACCAGTTGCCACACAAACTCCATGGGCCGATCATCTTCATCCGGCGTTGAAAGCCTCGCGGCGACTATCTGCCACGATTCTGACGACCGCTCAACACTCGACATGTCCAAGGACGACGACAAGGACTCCCGCTCTAACCCGTCGAGCGAAGAACCCTCTGCTTCCAAGAGGACGCTGAGCCGCATGGTGTCTATGTCGATCCAGTCGCTGTACAACGGCCCGCGCATAGGCACCGTCGGCCAGCTGGTTGTCATCAACGCGCGATGGTGGCGCAAGCGTCCCCTCCTGCGCAAGCTGTTCATGCTGTTCCTCACGCTCGGCGCAACACTGGTTATCGGGTTCCTGCAGCGCCGGCCCGGATCCGACATGATCACACTGACGCTGCAGATCAAGGGTCTTGCTCTTGGTGAGTCGTGACACACATGCAAATGGAATGGCATGCCAACACATGGCACGGCAGGACATGAAGCAGACACTAACACGTGACCCTTGTGGCTCAGCATGCATCGGACTCGCTGCTCTCAAGAACATCAGCATCCCATCCGACTACTATGACAACCGCGATGTGTTCAACTACGATCTCGCAAACGGTTCTGTGCACTTTGCAGCCTTTTTCCTGCACCGCACCATCTACGAGACCGCCACGTCGTCGCTCGAGGCCACGATCGCAGGCATCCTCGCCTACACGCTGCTAGGTGTCTCCGGGTCAGCACTCCGTTTCGCCACGATCATCACCCTGATCGTCATGTACTACAACACCATCGTCTCGCTGTACACGCTCATTTACGGCACACGGCTCAGCCGGCCCGAGGCCCTCAGCATCTCGTTCCTGCTCCAGGCGGTCGTGACAATGACGTCTGGCCTCTGGATCAAACGCGGTGACACCGCGCTGTACGATCTGGTTTCGTGGATCCAGGACATCAACCCCATGTACTGGATGCTCTCTCCGCTCATCCGCGCGACCATGGCAGGTGCCGGCACCTGTATTGTGCTCGACGCCGACCAGTCCGAGTGTCGTGCGCACACTGGCGATCTTGTGATTGAGCAAGCGCGTCTAGAGCACATGAGTCCAGACAGGGCTGTCGCTGTGGTTGTGGGCCTGTGGATGCTGCTCAGGTGCCTGCAACTTGTGCTGCTCTTGCGTGATGCGCAGTTGTCCAAGGTGTGGCATTGGCTGCGTCGCACTCGCCGATCTGCCAAGCAGGCTGATGATGACAGCAGAAAGCAATGAAGATGTTGATTGAGGCGCAAAGACACTAGATGCCATACCCTTTCGAGCTTTAGGCCGTGCGTAGATCCCTCAGTTATGTCATCCCCCTGGTCCGACACGTCCACGGTGATGTATCCATAACGTAAGCTGGAACAGACCATGGGCAGCCTGAAGAAATGCGCACATTCGCGAGGCGAGTGGACGCACGTCCCCAGGTGCATTGACTTGTTGCTGGTCACCACAGAGCCAAGACTCTGTAATGTCCGCAACACCGGATAGAACTCCTCCGCCGAGGAGCGTTATGTACACTTGGTCGATTCTTGTAGATACTCGGATGGTCCTAAACGTAGCCAGAAGATCGTCGTCGTAACCGAGCGCGGCGAGAGCGGCGGGATCGTTGGAATCGGGGAGTTTGTGTTCGATGGCTTCTGAGATCGAAGAACATGGTATGCAGCACAGATCGCACATGTGCAAACTGCCAAGATCAAGTCATGGTGCACAGAGCATGGCATTGGGACAAGCAAAACAGAAGCGACCAAAAGAGAAGGCGAATTGTTGAGACAGGGATGGTCGTATTCACTAGAATGGTAACCCTGCCTCTTCGGCCCTCGATATGTAGAGTATGCCAGTGGTTGCTTTGAAGGGCCAGTCGTCACAGCAGCTGCTGGTTGTGGGATGAATGTGGTGGATGCATCGCTCGACTTGCATGACGTGGATGATGGCTGTGGCAAGGATCGCGTTGCTGGTCGCGTTGGTCGCTTGCTGCAGTGTCGCGCAGCACGCATGCAGTGGGGTGGAGAGGTGCCTGCATCCGGTGCGCAGCGTGTGCGTCGCCGTGTCCCGCCAAGCTTACCACTCCAGCCACACTGTGCACCGTGGCATGCCGTGTCTGTGCATGTCCCACATTCTCGTTCGTTGCAATGGCGCTTGTTGGACGATCGCATCGAGTGGATCTTGTCCTCACAACCACAAAGCGAGCAAGTGGCTGTGACGATGACGACAACGCAGACAGTAGACAACGCAGACGCAGACGCAGCAGCAGCCAGCGACGAGCAGCCGGCTGTGGTCGAGCTGGTCGTTGGAGCGAGTGGCAGCCAAGCCGTCGAGCCAGGACAGCCAGGACAGCCAGCAGCAACGACCGCACAGCCAGACGTGCCTCGCTATGTGGTGCCGCCAGCCAGCGGCGACCTTGCATACGGCGCAGCCACTGGGACGGCAAGCCCGCCGAGATCCACGCCATGATCCTCAAGGCAGCCGGCCCGCTCACCCTCTTCGTCAACGGCCTGCTCGGCGACAAGCGCCGCATCGACTACTGGACGACGCTTGAGCTGTGGACCGAAGCGTTCAAGATGGACTGGCAGGGCGATCTGGCGCTGCTGCCTGACTCTTATCTGAGGGCCGACAACGGACTGCTGCTCGCACACTCTCGCTCCATGTACGGCCGTCTGTGCAAGCGCTTTCCTCGGTACACCGAGCGCTTCTGTTCGGTATTCGACGAATGCCGTAACGACTACTTTCGATCGTTTGATCGCGATACCCACGACAGCCGCCGGCTGCTTCTCATTCCCATGCACCACGGCTGGTTCGATCTGATCGACTATTCGTTTCCGATCACACTCACTCACATGGCCATCCGCTTTGGATTCCTCGATCTGCTCAAGCATCTCGACGACAAGTACAAGACACTCCAACGCTGGATGGCCAAGCACGGTCCGACAAGCGAGTACTGGCGCGGCGCAGTTGATCAAGCAGCGCAATACGGACATCTGGACGTTGTGCAGTACTTGTTTGATCTCGGTGTGACGCGATGCACGACAAAGGCGATGGATTGCGCGGCTGCCAACGGACATCTGCACGTTGTCAAGTGGCTGCATGCCAACAGAACGGAAGGATGCACGACACGTGCCATGAACTGGGCCGCTGCCAACAACCATATGCATGTCGTCAAGTGGCTTCACGAGAATCGGACAGAAGGATGCACGCGCAATGCCATTGATCGGGCGGCTTGCTACGGCCACCTTGATATCGTCAAGTGGCTGCATGCCAACAGGACGGAAGGATGCACGAAAGTGGCAATGACCAATGCTGCAAAACATGGCCATCTGGATATGGTGCAGTTTCTCCACGAAACTGGCCGTCAAGAGTGCACGTCGGACGCACTCAATGCCGCCATCAGCAATGGGCATGTGGACGTCGTCAAGTACATGCACTCCAAGGGCAGCCGCGCATCTCATGGCGCCATCGATCTGTTGCGCGAAAAACGCAACGCTGTGATGATGCAGTGCTTGGTGGATCACGGGTACGGCTTTGAAGCCAGAACACTCAACCGCGCAAAGACTGTCGAGATCGCCAACATTCTCCTCGGCAGCCTCACGCTGGCACGGGCACAGGCGCTGCTTGATGAAGTCAACCGAGGAAACCCCAACAAGCTCATCATCAAGCGACTCGAAACGACCATCCAGAAACTGCAAGCGTCGAGCAAGTGATGGCTGTGATGCTCGGCGGCTGTCCAATGGATAGCCAGGACTCGCTCATTGGAATGAAGATGTGATGGTGATGTTTGTGAGAGTGTTGAGATCATGTGATTGCATGGCACGCCCAGCCAGCTATGGCATAGGCTCGTTGGCAGCCATCCCACAGGTACCCTTACCCTACAGCGCGCCGTTTGTGTGCCCAGAGCTCAGACCGGTACACCCAAATAGACGCTTGCAGGAAGTCCGCAAAACCCACCATAGCCAACCCATCAGCCTCAAGTCTCGCATTGAATGCTTCGCCCCACGTCCCGCCAAGGACTAACCCCCACATCAAGTTTACCACGTCAGAAACAATATGTACAAGATCGCCGCGTATCTGTGGGTGTCCCACATTCTCGTGCGTTGCAATGGCGCGTGCTGCTGCGAACCGTGCGTCCAAGCCGCGCTGCCCATGCGCTGTGCGGATAGCCACGATCCGCTCCTCTGTGCACTCGAACGCAAAGTGCGCAATCTCCAGCGTGCTTCCCAGATCCTCGCCGCACATGATGCAGCATGAACCGTCACCAAACGGGTGGGCTGGGTCGAGCAGGTTGGCATTGATGGCGCGGCGAGCCGTGTAGATGCTGCCCACACGAGGCGTGATGCATGGCATGGTCGAGAGCAGCGTGAAGAGACCAAAAGGAAAGCGAGCACGCAGCAGCTGTGGATGGCGTGAGATGCAAAACAGATGCGGCTCAAGGCAGCCATGGCGAGCAAAATGGTTTCATCCGGGATCGAACCGGAGACCTCCTGTGTGTTAAACAGGTGTGATAACCGACTACACCATGAAACCACCTGTTGGTCGATTGGTCGACCATGTCACTCCCACTCCTGCGCTGCCACACACAAAACAACCAGCCAGCCAGCCAGCCAGCCCAGATCAACAACGGCACGTCTGCTCTGCTGCCTGCCATTCCACGCTCTGCTGCTCCTTGCCCGCAAACCAAGACTTTATTCGCTGCTGCTCAGCCAACAAAGGCAAAGTTGCCCAGCATGCGCTGGATCAACAGCTCGTTCTTGGTCAGCCGCGCCTCTTGGATCATGGCCGCGCGTCGCTCGTCGCTCAGCCCGTCCACCAGCATCGCAACAATCTCTGCGCTCGCTGCGCCACGCACTGCGCCGAGCGTGAATCCCTCCTGCCTGTGGTCCACCAGGAACCGCACCACGTCCACCCATCCCTCGCGCGCCGCCATGTCCAGCGCATACGTGGTGCAGCCCTCTGTGCGGTGCTCGTGGAGGTACCGCACCACGTCCAGGTGCCCGTGTGCCGCCGCGCGATCCATGGCTTTGCGCTGGCACCCCTCGCGTCGGTGTGTGTGCAGGAACGCCACCACGTCAAGCAGACCATGCTCGGCTGCATCGTTCATGGCGTCCACAGTGCATCCCTCGGTGCGATGCAGGTGCAGGAACTCGACCACGTGCAGATGGCCGTTGCGTGCGGCTGCGTCCATGGCATACTTGGTGCATCCCTCGGTGCGGTGCAAGTGCAGGAACTCGACAACATGCAGATGGCCGTGCTCGGCAGCCACGTCCATGGCTTCGGTCGTGCAGCCCTCTGTGCGGTGCTCGTGCAGGAACCGCACCGTGTCGAGGAACCCGCCCTTGGCGGCCCAGTTCATCGCCTTGACCGTGCAGCCGTCCGACCTGTTGGCGTGCAGCCACTGGATGACGTGCAGGTGGCCAAGGAACGCTGAGCGGTCGATGGCGCGCGTCGTGGCGAGGGCCAGCTCGGGTCCCATCGAGTGGATCACCTGCACCACATCGAGATGGCCGCTGCTGGCTGCCAGGTCCAGTGCGCGGCCGTTGCCAGACACGGACAGCGCCGCATCCAGATCGGCAAGCTGCAGCAGCCGCGGGTCCGAGCGGACGAGCAAGTGCTCGAGCATGGCTGCGTGGTTGTTGCGGATGCATCGCAGACCCACGGCGACCGGGTTGGCAAGCGACACAAGGTCGGTCCATACATGGCGGAGCGGCACGTCGTCGAGGAACGGCTGCTGGCGCGGGTCCGGGAAGCGGGCACGCAGCCGGGCATACATGGACGGCGTCGACGCACGCATCATGTCCTCGAGGCCAAGCCGGTGGTCGGGCAGCACGGCCAGGTCGCCCTGCCAGTCCAGCTCGAGCGTGTCGACGAGCACGGCGCAGCGCATGGCTGGCGGCAGGTCGGCGGCATCGCCCAGCCGGCCGCTCAGAAAGTGCGTGAGCGGGCCGGCACGCACCAGCACCATGTCGTGCAGCTCCCACGGCAGCTTGTCCCACTGCGAGGCTCCGAACGGCAGCGGCGGGTCGTTGTGCACGTCTGTCATGTCTGTCTTGGCTGTCTTGGCTGTCTGGGCTGTCTTGGCTGTCACGTCTGTTAAAGTACTGTTGGGCAAGTGCCAGATCCAGCGATTGAAGCGATTCAATCAATCAGCAGTGGCAGTGCTTACGAGTGCTTGAGTGAGTGGCGGGATCTATGACACATGTTCATTGGCATGGGCAGAGGGACAGCGGAGAAGACGGCAGCGCAAGGGACGGCGCAAGGGACGGCGCAAGGGACAGGCGATCACAGCAGCAGCAGCGCCATCGAGCCAAGGCCGAGTGCTGCTGCTGCGCCGACCAGCGCAGCCGAGCCAGCCGGGCCGGCCAGCGCCGCGTTGGGCTTCGAGGCCGTGCCCTGCGTGCCACCAGACCCGCTGCCGACCGTGACGCCGGCCGGGGGCGGGGCCGGCACTGCGGCGCCGGTCGGTGCGGGCGCTGGGCCGCGGGCGGGAGCGACGGCCGCACAGACGGAAGGGCCGACGGCACGACCGACGGGACCGCAGAGGGCACGGCCGACGGGACGACCGAGGGCACGGCAGAGGGCACGGCAGACGGCACTGCAGACGGCACGGCTCCAGCAGCCACGCACACGCCGGCCGTGCACGACAGGCCGTCCTGGCACGGAGGGCCGACGGCCGGCACGATCGAGCAGATGTCGCCCAGGCCGCCGGGCGTCCTCGATGCGAGCACGCAGACGTTGCCGACGACGGGGATGGTCTGGCAGGCGAGCGGGGCCGCACAGGCGGGGTCGTTGGTGCCGCCGCACGGCGAGCCGATGGTCTGGGCAGAGACTGCGCCTGCTGGAGTGCAGCGAGTGTCAGCGGGTTGTCTGGTTGCAAGTCTGTCTGTCTGTCTGTCTGCTAGTATGGCTGGCTGGCTGGCTGGCTGGCTGGCTATGGGCGAGGCATGCAGGCAGCAAGCGACGCACCGAGGGCGGCTGCAAGCACAGCAAGCGATGGCGACCAGTGCATGCTTGGATCGGTGTTGGTGTTGGTGGCGGTGATGCCAAACAAGCAATCGTCGCTGTTGTTGTTGTCAAAGCGTGTCTGTGCAAGTGGCTTGTGCAAGTGGCTTCAAACAGAGCAGAACTGAACAGAACTGAGCATAACATAACAGACAGGGCACGCCAAAAGGCTCCGCTCGCTTCACAGATCGCCGCGCTGGTGCATCAGCGCAAGCGCTGCAAGCGCCTTCATGTCCCGCGTCGACCGCCACAGATCCTCGAGCCTGACCAGCTTGAGCTTGATGCGCTCGCCCTCGTCTCGCAGCCCCGTTTCGCGTCCCTCGAGCTCGCGTATCTGCTCGGCAGGCAGCTCCTTCTCGCACAGAAACAGCCGGATGAACTCGTCGCACCCGCCGGCGCTCGGATACAGACCCGCCGTCGACGGGTCCCAGTCAGCGTCCGGGATCGCGGCGTCGTCGAGCGTGCGGTACGCCGTGAGGTCGACCAGGTCCGTCGATGCGATCGTGATGCCGCACTCTTCCTGCAGCTCCTTGGCCGCCACGCCGGCAAAGTTGGCGTCGCCGTCCAGCATGCCTGCCGGCAGCGCAGTCTCTTCCAGCAAGCCGATCGGCACTCGCGGCTGCACGGTGAGCACCACCCATCGCTGGCCGTCTGGTGCTGCTGGTGCTGCTGTCGATGCTGTCGATGCCGTCGTTGCTGCAGGTGCACTGGCTGCTGGCTTGGACGCTCGCACGATCAGCAGCACGGCAACGGCACCGCCGCGACAAAACACAATGCCTGGCAGCGGTGGCCCGGTCACAGCCGGCTGGCTGTCCTGGCTGTCCTGGCTGCCTTTGCCAGATGCACTCGCAGCACCAGCAGCACCGTCGATCCACCGCATGTCTGCGTGGAACTTGACGAACCCCAGCCGCCCGTGCCCGAAGAAGTCCACGTCGGTGACCTGCACGCCGGCAACGTGCACCCGCCTGCCCACGGCCGTCGACTCGAGCTGCTGGCCCAGCCGGTGCGTCCACGCCTGGAACGGCCCAAAGGCGAGCACGCTCGGCAGCCACGGCGCCAGGTCGGCGTGTCGGGCGGTCAGCGGCACGGTGAAGCGGCCGAGCCGGACCGTGTGCGTCTGTGTGTGCGTCTGCGTGTGTGTCTGTGTCTGTGTCTGTGTCTGCACGGCCGCCATTCCTGCTGCCGTGGCCGTCGTGGCCTTGCTGCTGCTGCTGCTGCTGCTGCTGCTGCTCATGGCACGGCGGAATGCGCGACAGATCATCTGCAAGTCGCTGCTGCAAGTCGCTGTTGCAAGTCGAGCTGGCGGAGTTTGCCGAGCAAGGACGAGTGGCTGCACACGAACGAGGCTGCAGAGCACACACAAGCACACACACACACACATACGAACACGCAGATCCATGCACATGCTGTCCACAAGCACAAACTCGTACCGGCTCACGGCGCTGCTGCTCGTGCGCTCGTTCCTTGCCGACCACGGCCTGTCCAGCACGCTCGCCGCCCTCGAGGCAGAGGCGCCCGAGGCGCTCGCCACCGCCGCCCGCTCGCCGCCAACCACCGACAAGCCGCTGGTCGCTGTGCTCGAGGATCTGGACAACGCATCGCTGCACGAGCGCATGGGCCAGCTGCTGTTCCAAGGGTGTGCACCGCTGTGTCTGGGCCTGCGTGTGCCTGCCCGTGCCTGCCTGTGCCTGACGCTCTGCCTGCCTGCCTGCCCATTGCTCGTCGCTCTGCCTGCCTGCCTGCCTGTTGCTCGTCCAAGCCGCCTCGACCAGGAGCTCGAGCCCAAGCCGGCCGAGCTGCCGCTGCCGCTGTCGCCGCCGCCGCCGCCCCGCACCTTCCACGGCATCCACGCCGCCAACATCCTGTCGCTCGCCACCGCCACGCTGCCCGCCGCCTGCTTCCCGTCGCACGCCCTGCCCGGCCCGCTCGTGCACGCCATCCTCACCGGCTCGTCCGACCGCACGCTGCGCATCTGCGACGCCTCGTCCGGCCAGCTGCTGGCGACGTGGGCCCACCACGCCTCGCCGATCCTCTGCGTCGCCGTGTACCCGCCGCGGCCCACGCTCGTGGCCACGGCCGGCATGGACGGCGCCGTGCATCTGGTGGATCTGGCCGCCGCGCTGCCCGGCACGCCGCTCGCCTCGTGGAAGGACCACGCCAAGTACGTGACGCGCGCGGCTTTACAGCAGACGGCCTGTGGCTCGCCACGGCTTCCCACGACCGCTCGCTCAACCTCTACTGCAACACGGGCACTGTCGCTGCACCCGTGTTCACCCGATACCGCAGCATGCCGTTCAAAGGCGTTGTCGAGTCCATGTGTTTCTTGCCCTCGTCATCGTCGGCGTCATCGTCGGCGTCAGCAAGCACATGCACCCACACGCTCGTGGCAGGCATCCGCGACGACAACTACCTGCACTACATCGACCTGGCCGGCGACTCCGAGCCCGCCGTCACACGCGTGAACCTCAACGCCAACAACGACGACTGGGTCTCGTTCACGCCGCTGTGTCTGGCACCGTCGCCGAGCGGATCGCATCTGCTCGTGTACACCGACGCCAAGGCGGGCCGCCTCATCATCTACCAGACACGCACGTCGCGCGTGGTGCGCAACCTGTGGGGCGTCGAGGCGGACGGCATGTCGCAGCCGAGCGCCGTGTGGAGTCCGAGTGGACGCCACGTGTTTGCATCGTCCGAGGATGGCGCGGTTGTGGTGTATGATGCGGGCGATGGACGGAGGCTGGGGCGGCTGGAGGGCCACGAGGGCGTGATTCGGAGCATGGTGTTTGATGCAGAAGAGCATGCTGTTGTGACGTGCTCCTATGACCTGACGGTGCGTGTGTGGCCAATGAGCAGCAGCACCGACAACAACAACAGCAGCAGCAGTGTTGGCTCTGAGGTCCATGAAATGCAGCATGTCGACACCGAGACGTGTGCCATGGACCTGTGATTGGCAAACTTGGACAAGCATATCTTTGACAATGTCTATAAAGGATTATTCGAGCGATTCATTATTGGTCGGGATGTAGCCGTGGTGCCTTGGCAGCTCCCGGCCCAAACATGTCTTCTTCATCATCAACATCCGCGTCGTTGAGTACAAGTGCAAGCCAGTCGCGTTTGCTTCCAGCAGTTGCCGCTGCTGCCACTGGCCGTGGCTCCAGCGCCGGTCCGTCTGTCTGCCCATGGACAGCATCCGTGTCCGGGCCACTCATCTCGTCAATCGCCATGACCATGCTGCTGCGACGCGGTCCCATGCCCAGGTGGCGGTTCGTGTTGAGCGCAGGCACAAGCGTCGAGTCCAGGTTGCCCAGAATGGAGCCGGGCTGGGGAATGGGCGGCGGGGGGACAGACTGTCTATGTGTGCCTCCTGCATCCAAGTGCGCCTGATCGGGTGCATACCGTGCTTGAGCGACATCAGAGAGCGGACTTTCAACATCGTCGTTGTCTTGGCCGCCATCCTGTCGAGGCTGTTGATTGTGCTGCGACGCCGTGGCATACAACTGACCGTCATGGCCGGGCTGCGTTGCGTGCGGCTGGCTGCGGGTCTCTGTACTGCCACCATGTTCTCCAGCCGATCCGCTATGACCGACTCGAGGACCATGTAGAATGAACACGGCCGGTGCAGACGGATCTTGCGCCATACCAGGTTGTGCATGCTGCCGAGACGTTTGGTGGTCAGGTGTGGACAGTCGGACAGGCCCTGCCTTGGCAGCAATCGACTCTATCGTAGGCGCGTTGGACTGTAATGCCGAGGATGGATCGGACGAGCCTGAATGCGGGTATGCGTGATGGTGCTGCTGACCATTGGTATGTGCGGAAGAGCCTGGACGACTGGCTGCCACAGGAGACTCTGAGCAAGAGTGTGGTGGATACGTGGATGGGTCGAGCGTTGAGATGGCCAATCCAGACATTTTGCGAGGATGTCGCGACAGGATTGGGTCAACATCAGATCGAGCAGTGTGCGCGTCTTGCGGGTATGGACTGATGCGACTGCTTTTTGAGCGCGGCGAGATTGCGAGGGATGGAGACTGGTAGTGTTGTTGTTGCTGCTGTTGTTGTTGGTGATACTGCTGCTGCTGCTGCTGTTGGCTCTGGTGGTGATGGGGCGGAAGTGGAGGAGGATGGCCGGCCGGCCAGTTATTCCCTCCTTGCCCTTGCGCGTACATGACAGAGCCTTGGTGGCCGACGGAAGCGCTCGGCATCTGTGGGCTTTGAGCAGTTGCCGACTGTGGATGTCCGTAACCAGAGGTATACACATGCGGTTGATGCGGCTGATGCGGCTGTGCGGTGGGATTCTCATACATTGGCTGCGTGTACTGCTGGTTGTTATAGGAAGTAGCCATGCCCGATGCTGAGGAGATCCGATGCTGATGCTGCCCATTGGCGTGTCCGCTTGGGGGGGCGCCATACACTGCGTTTGCCATACCATATCCAGTATGCCCAGACGCCTGGCCCGCAGCAGACTGCATTGCCTGGGAGTATCCACCGCCGACCTCTTCCTCTTCCTCGACAACCTCTTCTTCTTCTTCCTCTTGCTGCTGCTGTTGCTGCTGCTGTTGCTGCTGCTGTTGCTGCTGCTGCTGCTGTTGCTGTTGCTGCTGATGTTGCGATGAAGGCAAGGGCGTCGATTGCTGGAATGGAGATTGGGTCAAAGTCGCGTTGGCAACAGCCGGGGTTGACACTCCAGGTGTGCTGGGCCTTGCCGCATACTGCGAGGGATGGCGCAGAGGCACAGGAAACGATGCCTCTGAAAAGGACGACTGCCGCCCATGTTGAGAATGTGGCTGATTGCCAGCATGCGCTGTCCGCGGCGATGGGAATGCCGATGCAGGCCGAGATTGGACAGAGGGAGAAGCCACGGTCGCTAGATCTGTGACAGACTGCGATTGCAGCAGAGGACGCTGGGGCGACTGGTGTGCTGCATGAGCTGGATCATCGCCAAACGACCGATCAGCAACGCTGGCTGTGTTCCTGCTGCTGTGCACACTGTGGTTGCTATCTGACCGTTGCAACGTAGGCGGCGGTCCTGGCATGTGGCTTCTTGGAGACTGGATGTTGGGATTGGAAGGCTGGTGCTGGACATGCGGCTGTGGTTGGTGTTGCGGTTGAGGAGGGGGGCCGACAGCTTCGGAACGCGGGCCGCCAGTCACTGGTCCTGCGGCAGTTGAGGATGTTGGCGACGTGGATGATGCCGGCATGAGACCGAGCCCATCTCCATTAATCGACGAGGTTCTGCGGTAAAGCTCAGATGGATGTGGATACACGGGTGTTCCGGGCGGCTGAGCTGATGCTATGGATGGCGTCAGAAGCTGTGTGGCCGACTGCTCGTCCTGCCCTCCCAGTGTTGGCCTGATGTGACGCAGAACATGTCAGTGGTTGATTGTCATGGCAAAAAGAGGCGATCCATGCGCATGCAACCAACCTGGCATCGGGTGCACCAGACTGTGGAGGCCGCTTCTCCCGTGCCTTCCAGTTGGCCCGAATAACATCAATGTGCGATTCAAGCTATGGTCGCCGTCCTGTCAGAAAAAAACACAACGGATAGCATCCAAACGGCACCTTCGCTTACCATTTCGCGTGTCACTGCGCCCTTATGCTTGGCCAATACTCTTTGAACATGCGCTCGTCGTCTGCGACTTTTCTATCGGCACTGTTGTTTCTCCAAGGATTAGGCACATGGCTACCATCGACTTGACAGGTCACAGATACTTGCTGCTTACCGAAATTTTACAAATCGCCAGCCACCCTCCCGATAGTTTCCAGCGTAGCCGTGCTCCCAAATGAGCGTCTGCCAATGCGGGTCGTATCGAAAGTCTGCAATCTTCCCATCCGGCCCAGACTGCCGCCACCTGCTTATCGCGTTAATTGGATGGATTGATTGGCATACGCAACCAACCAGCATCAACTTGCATTTGGGCGAGCTCAGGCTCTGGACTCAAATCGTCATGGTACTTGTACTGTGAGCGATCGGCCAGAAACAGCTGATAGTGCGGCTTGTGCTCCTTGTCCCAGATGGTTTTGATTTTGAAGCACGCAAAGCGGCATTCAGGAAAGATCCATTTGAGCCTGTCCGTCGGTAGCGATTGCAGGCACGGTCAGTCTGGCTAGAACTAGCAACAGTTTCCGAGCAAACGTACAGCTTGATGGGCTTGGGGTTCTTTCCAGGGGTATATGGAGCGCGTACAGGGGTAAATATTAGGCCAATGCTGGGCGACTTTCTTGCGCTCATTTGGCTGAGCACCAGGCCCAGACCATACGACTTTTGCTGCTCCCTGAGATCGATTCTGTCAGAATTGCATGCACGGATGGATGAATTAATGAACGAATGCACTGGTGAGATTGCAGGCTAAAGCGTGGTGGATGTGCCGCTCGGCGCTTACTTGAATGGCAGGTTCGGCAGCAACTCTGGATGCTTCTGAAGATGCGACTTGTGGGGAAGGATAATGTCCTGCTGTACAATCTGATGACGGAGAGAGGTGAGATGGAGAGCAGAAACGCAGCATGGCGAGAGACGGGAGGGCACTTACACCAAGCCGCGTGTTGAGAGAGCGCTGGGTGACGCTCACGCCATTGACGGCCAGCAGGTCAAACGCGACGAACACGCGTTGGGCCGGTTTCTGTGAGAGGCAAAGTCGGTGAGCATGCGGTGCCAGACCAAGCCTGGGAGAGCAGAATCGAGCAGCGTAAAGCAGAGCAGTGGCTGGATGCAAAGCGTGCACGCACATCTGCCGACGCAGGGTAGAGTACGATCTCTCCGTCGATGAGCGTGCCGTTGTGGTTGTTTGGCGAGTTGACCGTCTGCGGAAAGGTCATCTGGTTGTAGTGCAACGTGCCGGTCTTGTCGAGCTGCACGAGACGAAAGAGTGAGATGCAGACAGACAGGCAGAGGCAGACAGATGCAGACAGATGAAGACAGGTACAGGTACAGATGGCGAGAGACACAGCATGGCACGGACCAGAAAGGCAGCGGGACCTTGTGGCGTGACGCAGAGCAGGAGCAGGACGCGCTTGCCCCAGCCACGCTCGCACACAAAGTAGTCTGTGGAGGCCAGCAGGCCGAGGTGCGACTGGTCCAAGAAGGCGGGCTCTGCGCCTGGAAAGCTGTTGGTGTGTGCGTGTGTGTGTGTGTGTGTGTGTGTGTGTGTATCGACCGAGGCAGGCGAGGCAGCAGCAGTGAGACAGCAGTGAGACAGCAGTGAGACAGACGGCAGCAAGAGACAGACATGCGTCAGATACGAGCTGGCTGCCTCGTGGCGGCGGCAGTGACGCATGCAGATGGGGCAGAAGCAGACACAGAAGGGCAGACGCACCCGTCCAGCGAGCAGGCGGCCAGGTCGCGGGCCTTTGCACGCAGCTCGGCAGCGTACGCGGCCTCGACCGGCAGCCCGACCGCCACGGCGCCCGAGCCTTGGGCCTGGCCGTGGGGCTGGCCCTGTTGGACATTGGCCGGCTGCGGCTGCTGCTGTTGGTGCTGTTGGTGCTGCTGTTGGTGCTGCTGTTGGTGCTGCTGTTGGTGTTGCGGTTGCTGCTGCAGCGCCAGCTGTGATGCGGGGCTGGACATGTGCAGGGCGTAGGCGGTGTGGTCTTTATGGTCGTTGCTGTCGCTGTTGTGGTTGTCGTTCAAGGAAAGTGGTCGCGAAGTGCGGTGGAAGAGGATCTTGCCCCACTGCACGACCAACACTCGGCAGCACTCGGCAGCACTCGGCAGCAGCGACCGACCAGAGGCTCTGATACTATAAGCACGCACACCGCAGCCACGCAGCCATCCTATAAGCACACACGCAGTCCACGGCCACGCATGCCTCTGTCTGCCCGCCGCTCCTGCCGCACGCCGTGTCTGCACCCGCTGCTCTGGAGCTGCCCGCCCGCGCAGATCACTCAGGCCCGACTGTCGACGGGCCGGCCTGCCCCACATGCCCCTCTTGCACCACATGCCGCGGCTGCACCGCATGCCACGCCTGCACCTTCTGCATCACAGGCAGCTCGCTCGCTACTGCCGCCCAGCGGCGTGCTTCTGCTGTCGCTCGCCTCGTCGCTGCTCGCTGCGTGTCCGTCCTCGCATTCTCGCCCATTGCCGTCACTCTTGCACACTTGTCGCAGTCATCCATCCGCTGCACAGACTGCACAGGCCCCACCTGGCGCATCCATACACACCCGCAGGTGGGTCTCTTCTGCTTCTTCTGCTTCTTCTGCCTCTTCTCTTTCCCGCCATTCATCTGCACATGCCCATATGCCTTTCATATGCCTTTCAAGTGCCTTACATTTCTTCCTGTCCAGATGGTCCTGCTCGGCTGCCTCGGCTGCCTCGGCTCGTCCAGCCCTCGCAATGCATCCTTGCCACCAGCAGCCATGCACTCAACGGCAGCATATCCGCCATTTCAGCACTCTAGATCCATCGCCTCCTGCTTCGACCATCGATTCATCTGCAGCCGATGCGAATGCCCGGCTGGATCGGCTTGCCACTTGCGACGCTGCCTGGCGTTCGTTTCTCGCTCTCATGATCCAGCCGCCGCTCGCCACAAAGCAAGAAAGTCCAGAGCTATCATCTGCAGACTTAAGGGCACATGACATTCACGATCCACAGCCTGCGGTCGATCGCGCTGCATTAATGGACAGGCTTCGCGCCATTCTGGACGACCTTACGCCTGGCATCAACGCACACCGTGTCAACGCAGACCGCTTCTGGATCGTCAAGCAGGAGCTGGAAATGCTGGGTGCGTCCCTCTCGCCGCAACACCTGCTCTTATCCGAAGAGGCTCGCGCCATTCTGCTGCGCCAACACACCGAGCCGCCGTCGGCCTCGTCACACGACTATACCACCTCTTTATCACAAGCAGACGCCATTGCAGCTGCAGTCAACAGCTTAATTCTGGAAACAGGCGCCTCTGCTGCCCAGCACCTATCGCCTCTTATTCGCCAGCACCTTGCGTCTGATCGATGGCAAACAGCCGCCATCATCCTACGCGCCATGCATACCCACTCAATCACTCCAGACGCTCCCGCGATAGCAGTCGCATCAGCCGCCATGCGTCTTGTCCAACAGGCTCGTAACCAGTCAGATCTGGGCACCCAGATGGACACACCGACGGCCTCGTTCAGCCAAGACCTTGCATCTCTGATCCAGGACTTTGCTGACCGTCATCCTGTTGAAGCTTCGAATCCAGAGGTCATCAACGCCAAACTCGCATACCTTTGCTCCTCGCCTGCGCGATTCCCAGAAGCAAAACAGTTTTTCCAAAGCCTCGACTTGGCCGGCATGGCCAATCCAAACCTCTCTGCCCGGCTCTACCGCCGCATGCTGGTTGCCGCAGCCCGACACGACCATGACGCCTTGCTCGTCCAAGAGCTCATCGACGCTCTTGTCAACCGCCTGGGCATCCCGCTCGACCGCGACACGTATATCGCGCTGATGCGGTCCTACCTCCTCCTTGAGGACCGCGAGAGTGTAGTTGGCATTTACGAGTCCATGTGCAACGACGGTCATGTGCCCAACCTCGATGTGTACGCGATACTCATCCACGCGCATGCCATGCACGCCGACACCAACAACGCTTTTGCCGTCTTTCGCGAGCTGCTTGGCCGCGGCCTGCAGCCAAGCCTGCCGATGCTCGTGGCTCTCTTGGCGGCGTTCACCAAGAGCCGCGACGTGCTTGCAATGGAGGCTGCAGAATCGTTTTTCACGAAATGGATCCACGGCCAGGCGGGTCTGAGCGTCCAGGTGTTCAACGTCATGATCCACGGATACGCACGGCGCGGCCAGCTCGCGGATATGCTGCGGTGGTTTGATTACATGATATCGAATGGCTACCACCCCGACGCGTTCACATACAGCATCCTGCGCCAGGGTCTGCTCGAGTTTCGTGGCGACCGGCCTGCGATGGGAGACTCGGACCCGCAGCAGCAGGCTGATCTCGACGGCAGATCGAGCCAAGGGTCCAGCATGGATGTGATCGGCAGCTCGGCGTATGTTGATGCCCTTGCCATGCTATCCAAGTCGGGCCGATCCATGCTGCCCATCGACTCCTACGACGGAATCCTGACCGCCTTTGACTCGGACTTTGAGCGTCTCTCCGGCGTGTCCCCATCTGCCGTGCGCACCCTCGTCTCCGACACCATACCCATGCAGCACACGTTCCGCACCTTTGGTCTGCGGGCCGGCCGTGCTTGGTTCGAGTCCTATTTTGGCTCTGCAGACGCCAAGTCGCCACCAGACGTCGCCACGTACTCGACCGTCATGGCATCGTACATGCGCAAACGCCAGCACCGCGCCGCGTTCCAGCTGTTTGGCAATCTGGGGTCGCAGGACCTCCGGCCCGACCGCAGGGCGTACCAGCAGCTCATCCGTGTGTGCAAGGGACTGCGCGGCCGCGAGAGCCAGGGGCTGCAGCTGTACGACTCGATGATGGCGTCGCGCATGGTGCCCGAAGACCGCACAGTCGTCTCGGTGCTGCAGATGTGTATCCGACTGGGCGACGGCGATGCTCTGATGCGCGTTGTTGGCGACATCACGAGCGGGCGTGTGATGCAACTCAAACGGTCCATGTACGCGCGGCTTGTGCGGCTGTTTGTGCATGCGGCGGCTGGCGGCTGGGAGCCCGCTGCGGCCGCCTGCACGGTACTACTTGCGGATCTGGTGAACAAGCGCGCGGACACGATGCATGCTGTGCGCCATGTCGCCGCTACGGGTGCTGATCCAGCCGCTCCAATCGACCCAGCCCATCTCATCAACGCCGAGGAGAGCCTGTCGTGGGTCCTGGCGTCTGCGTCCCATGTTGCCCTCAGGGCTGCTGGCTTTGCGCCGTCACCGCCCGGCGTGGCAATCGCCCCGCCTCCCGTAGCCCCGCAGATCCCCGCTCCGCTTCTTGGTATCATTCACACCATCACAGCCACAATCCTTCAACACGGCCCGCATGTCATCATGCCGCGTCTCCCAACGGCTCCGCTCCTGTTCACGTGTCTGTTTCAGTCCGTGTCAGACACCGACACGCCGTCATCGCCATCGGCGGCGGCCCCGTCTCCCCACCCGGTACCGGCACTGCTCAACCACGCGCTGCAAGCAGGCACCTGGACAGACTGGCCTCTCGTGGACGCTGCCGTGCGGCACATTGCCGACAAACGACGCGGTGACCTGCTGTTTGATATCTGGACGATGCTCCGGACTGCGAGCGCAGGGTCCGTGCCACCGTCCACTGTCGCCCTGCTTCTCGAGCAGATGGGCATCTATGCCCGTGACGAGACCCACACGCGCCGGTTGTGGGCCGAGTGGACGGACGGCGAGACAGACTGCAGCGGTATTGGCGGTGTTCCGAGCGAGCGCGATGTATGGACGTTTGTGCGCGTGCTGGTGTGGTGGGGCAGGGTCGACGAGGCCATGGAGGTCGCGACGGCCGGCGTTGTTCGGCTTGGAATCCCTGTGGAGGGGCTGCTCGTGCGGCAGGTGCTGCAGTGGCTCAAGTGGAAGGAGATGCACCAAGTCGAAGCCAGTGTGGCGGCGTTTTGGAAAGAGCAGCGGCCCGATCTGTTTGCGGATGATGCCGACCAGCCGCAGTCGGTCTGATCCAACAGGCACTCTGCGCGTGTTTGTATGTAGAGATGCAGTGTCTGTAGTAATGTTTGTGGATGGATGCGTTTAATGAAAGCAAGCATGGATCCACAGAACGCAAGAGCCGTCTGGCAGTTCAGTCCATCAAGTCCATCTGCCACGCCAACGCATGTCAGTGTCCACCACCAAGACGCGTGCACCACGCAGCCGTTGCTCGTGTCCGCGCTTACCAGGTCGTCCACATCTTCCACGGGCGGAGACGCAGCAGCCTCCTGCTCACCCTCGGCAACAGCAACAGCCAGGAACTGCATACAAAGCACCGTCAGTCACCAGCACGCCCGACAACGACTACCAAGCCACGCCAGTGCATGCACTCACATCAACCGCCTCCTGGGCCGTCACGGTGCTATCATGCGACTCGTCTACCGACACGAGCGTGACACCAGCATCCACGACAACGTCCCAGAACGCTTTATGGCGTTCCATGACGCCACCCGCACTGCCGCCTGCCAGAAGCTCCGTCTTTAGGCGCACGAGCACGGCGTTGAACCGGCCGCTCTCTGTGTGCCGCACACACTCTTCCCGCAGCGACCGCAGCGCGTCCAGGGCTTTTGGGTAGAACGCCGATCCCAACGACTCGGCAATCAGCTGCGTGATCATGGCAGCCATCTGCTGCATGGCCAGATCCACCATGTCCGTGTCCGGGTCATCCGGCCGGCGTGACAGCATCTGCCGAAAGTCCGAGACGGGGTCAACGGCACTGATCTCAGTCACCACGCGTTGCGTGAGACCCATCAGAGTGGCAGCCGGCTCGTCCGCGCCGCCGCCAGTCGCTTGCGTGGCCGCGTGGCCATCAGCATCCACGCCTCGGCCGTCCGCAAGAGCAGCGGCTGCACGCGCAGCACGGTCTGCCCAGATCCCCTTCGCCGTCTTGCTGTCGTCCACCACGACTGCACCCGATGCCACACGCGCGTGAGTGTTCCAGACACTGCCGCCGCCACCACATTCGCCATGCACGTACCCTTTTCAACGCC
Source organism: Entophlyctis helioformis (assembly GCA_025526915.1). Lineage (NCBI taxonomy): Eukaryota > Fungi > Chytridiomycota > Chytridiomycetes > Chytridiales > Chytriomycetaceae > Entophlyctis > Entophlyctis helioformis. The sequence goes on along the minus strand of JAHLKH010000133.1, from coordinate 33,754 downwards.
AAACGCTTGCTTGAGCTTCTCTGCCGCCGTAGCAGCCTGCGCAACAACCTCGGGGTCGGGATTGACAAGCCGTACGACGCGCGGCGCACGCGGCGGCAGCTCGGTCGACTCGGGATGCACGGCCCGATGCACAACACACTCGTACAGGTACTGCTGGACCGGATTGAACACTTGTTTCGGATTGAAGCTGTGCCTGGAATGACGTCTGCATCAGCGCATGCCAAAGCACACACCAACGGGCATGTTCTGCCCAGCTCAACTCACGTCAGGTGCGCGGCAGATATATCCATCGTGTCGATCAACGCATCAATGGCGTCGAGCGCATCCGCTGCAGCCACTGTGCGCGTATGCAGCTTATGCTTGACACGCCGCTCGGCACCAGTCTCGTCCGTGTCGGTCGAGCCCTGCGTTCCAGCCACGCCCTGCGACACGCGGTTGGACGGCACAGCAAACCCAGAGCTTGCAGGGGCTGCCGATCCACTCAACGGCATGCCGGACGCTGACCGTGTTGTTGTTGACGGTGCCATCGACATGGACGCCGCAAGCCGCTGCGCTCCGTCCGCTCCCGCACGCTCACTCTCACGTCCGCCATCACGCCCGCCATCACGCCCGCCATGGCCAGCAACCGGCATGTCCGCAGTCAAGTACTCGAAACTCGGAAACGACAGGACGCGGATATCGTTGGCAAACGGCAGCGTCGTGTACAGGCCGTACCCCTTCTTGTGCGGCACCAGCGCGCCAATCTTGGGTGCGGCGTTGGCAATGCGGCAGTATCGGATAATGGCCACCGCCTGGTTCTCAAACAGACTCTCAATGAACGTGCTGAACATCTTGGCTGCGTGGCCGAACGCCGTATCCGGCATGACCACGAGCGTGTTGGCCATGTAGTAGTGTCTCGGGATCTGTCAGCGTGCACTGCGAGTTAGTGCCACATGCTCGGCACATGCGTGGCCAAAAACGATGCTCACAGTCGACGCCTTGACAAAACGGATAATCTTCATCGACTTGGCCGTCTCCACTTTGGCCGCCTTCTCGTCTTCGGCAGCAAACGGCACAAGCGCCTTGCCATACCGGAACGCGTTGATGGGCTTGTTGTCGTCTGCGTTGGGCACACCGCCATTCTCGTGCTCCTCAGTCTCTTCGCCAATCTCCTGGGCGTCAGGATGTTCCCGTCGTTCCGGCGCACCAGCTCGAGCATCACCGCCCGTTGACGACGACGCAGCAGCCGCAGCCTCCACATCATCCGTGTGCACAAACTTGTACGTCGTCTTGACCGTCACGTCGCCGAACCCGTACGCAGGCCGCTCCGAAACCGGCACGCTATCCGCGACTCCCGAGTACTTTTTCGCCGACGGCACCTTGGCCTCCATCGTCTTGGAGTACACACGGATCGGGATCTGCATGTCGTTGAGGCCGTACGTCAAGTCGCCCTTGAACAGCACGGCCGGATTGACCTGCTTGCGCTTGAGGCGGTCGATGCTCTCCATGGCTTCCCTGGGACTCGCCACCTCGTTGATGTCATCGTCGCTTGCGCGGCCCGGCCACGGGATGCTGCGTGTCAGAGCCCGCAGCGTCTCTGCATTGGCCGTCTGTCAATATGCCAGCCCAACGCACTCGCCAGTAAGCACCTGGTCTTCTACCCGTGCTGATCACCAGCCGCGACACGTACCTTGTCTGGATCGGTCGTGTCGCCCGGCTCCGGGAACCCATACCCGCTGGCCACACGTCAGCACAGTCAGCCCGCTAACCAACCCATCGCATGAACCACCCATATAGCCACCCACATCATCTGAAAGTCCAGCGCCAGTTCACGTGCACGTCCGATGATCGGATCGACAAAGTCCGCGGTCAGGCTGCCGCCCGCACTCGTGAGCACGAGTATCTTTTTGGTGAACTTGAGCTTCTGGCAGTGCGCTTTGAGCAGAAATATCCCAAGCAGGATGCCCTCCAGAACTGCAGGCCAGGATGGATGTCAGCAGCAGACTCCTTGGTCTCTGCGTGCCAGGATCTGCAGATGCATCCCGCCGGACTTACTGTCGCCACGAGTGCAGACCTGCTGCGTGTCGTCCAGAACGCATCTGAGCGAGCCGATGTTTGGCATGCGCATGAGCGGCTGGTCGGGATCGTAGTCGTGGACCGTCAGGTTCTCAAAGTCGAGCGATCCGCCGCCGTCGGCCGTGCCGCCGTTCCAGTAGCTTGTTCCTAGATGATGCCCGTGTGGCGAGGCACGCTCGCAGTCAGTCAAAGGCGTTGCTGGGCAACCCGGCAGGTGCGAGCAAGCAGCAGCACAGACCCTGAGTGCCGACGAGCACAATAGCCACATGGTCGCCCTTGCGGCCAGCGATAATCTGCGCAAGTCCAGACAGGTGCACTCGCCGCCGTCAGCCCTCCCTTGGCCCCAGCACCGACCACGGCGAACCCTCCACAGCACACGATGACGACCAACACCTGCGGGTGCCTACCAACTCTTGTAGCTTGAGCGCCACCAGCTTGCGGGCATGCTCGGAGAACGTCGGTTCAAGCGGGCCCTCCTCATCGAGGGCAGCGTCATGCAAGAGGCCGTCAGCGTCGCCCTCGGCCCTGACCCGCTCGGCCCGCATCCAAGAGCGCACATCCAGGACAAACACGGTCGCGGTCTTGGACATGTTGACGACCAGTCGGACAAGATGGATCGCTCTTGTGGCGCTTCCGTCGTGCCTCGGCTGGCTGTGGTTCGGTCGGCTGTCGTCACAACGATATGGGCGGACTGCCAGCACAGCGATGCAATCAGCAAGTAGGTATGCGGCTTCAATTCAGGCAAAGAATGCAGAATGTTGCGATGTGCATGCTGATGAGAGATAGGACACATGATGGCATGGATGGCGGCGGGAGACAAGGTAGAAAAAGCACAGGACGAGATCATGACCTCGTGTTGGCATGTCTCAATGGCGATGAGCTGGCCGTGGCAGCCGCAGGAGCAGCCGAGGATTGCATGCCAGCAAGCGACTTGCGGAGCGCGTCATTCTCCACTCGCAGCGCCTGAAGTTCGCGCATCGCGGCCGTCAGTCGCAGGTCAACGTCGATTTGTGAAGCCTCGCTCGTGCGCGGTACAGCATGCTGTGTCTGGCATACGGAGGAGCCATGAAGAGTAAGTCATGATGCTTGGCCACGCGAACATGATGGCCGAGGAGTCTCAAACGGTTACACATACATCTGCTGAATAAGAGTTGGCGCGGTTGTGCGTATCGTCTCCCTGGGACATATGGAACGGATTCAGGCCGTGTCGGTTTAGGATGGGCAACACCTCTTGAATCACATGACGCTGTGCTTCTGCCACGCGCAGCAGAGTGTCGTAGCGGTCTTGTGCAGCGCCATCTGTCGGGAACGGTGCAAGGGCAGACGTAAGGAGACCGGCCCGCTGAACACGCTGAATAGTGCTGCCCGACTCGCTCGGGTCGCCAGGGAAACTTGCGGTGGCTGCGTTGCAATGCGCGTCATGTATGCGAGTGTGAGTGGCGAGCCCGGCAGATGGCCGGACGAAGCCCGTGTGAGCTAAAGGATTTACGCGAATCCAGTCACTCACCAGACACGTTATCGATAGACGACGAGATGTGGAATCTGCCACGTTTGTCTGTAGAAGCCGCCGATCATCACAAGCACAAGTTAGTGGTGCGTAGCCAATGCATGCACTGCTCATGTCACATATGGGCAATGGATGTATGAATGAATGCGCACAAACCTGCTGCTGCTGCTGAAGACGCGCCAGCCCCGGACGGAACGGGCAGTGATCCAAGAGCAGATGTGCCCGAGGCGACGGGCGAAGAAGGACTGCTTGATTCCGAAGACACGGTGAATTTGCGCGTCAACTTGGCAGGCTCGTTGCCTGACGATGCCGATCCGGTGGATGACTGGTGCTGGAGACGCGCTGGCTGCTGCTGCTGCTGAGAAAGCAAAGACTGCTGCGATGATTGCTGCTGGAGCTGGACTCCTGGCTGGTTGGAATTTGCATTCGCCGTTGCAGATGCACCGGCGATGGTCGTTTGGATGGCAAACCGGCCCGACTTGCGTTCCACTGGATCAAGCACAATGCCGGATGCGTTAGCGCAAGGCTGCATGCGAGCAACTGGTTACTCTGGAACGTACATGTGGGCACCTGGCCCTCGCCAGGACTTGAGCTGGCATTGGAGGTGACAGAGGGTGACTGCGTCATTGGGATCTGCGTGATTGAGGATGCATCAGAAGGCTGCTGTGCGGGAGGCTGGGGTGCTGCTGGTGTAGGTGCTGACGACGTTGAGGACGTTGCACCCGACTCCAGGATGCTGAAGCGGCCTTTCTTGACTTCGCCGGCCTGGATGGTTGCAATTGATGCTGTTGGTGAAGCATACGACTGTGCGTTCGCAACGCTGCTGAGAGCCGAACTGGCAGGTAGTGCAAGCGAGCCCGATCCAGGCTGGGATGTATTGGCCGTGGCCGGATGGTCCGGCGGCGTGGATGCCGGTGTCGCATCGCTCTGTGAGTGTGTGGATCCCGATCTTCCGTCAATCACAAAGCGGCTCTTCCGGGCTTGCGGCTGTTGAGCACCTTCCTCAGAGGTCGAGAGACTGATCACGGGTGCGTCGGCAAACGACACGCTGGAAGGTCTGGCCGCAACCGCCAGATCCTTACCACGAGGCACTGGCGCAGGTGCCGCCACTGGAGCGGCGTCAGAACCCTCCACGGGCAGAGATGCCGTCACTGCAGGGACAGACTGCTCCGAGGACTCGTCGTCAAAGTCCCACTCGTGCGTCGTCTCGGCCGGTGCGTTGCTTTGCAAGGCGGGCATTTCTGTTGTTGGAAAACAGTAAAATGTCAGCGCACGCCAGTCAACCAGCCACACGCCTGCAAGACATACTGTGTAAGTGCTGGCGCTGCGTGATGGGCACCATGCTTGCACAGATGCTGGTCTCAAGATAGCTGTTCTTCTTGACAGACTTGAAGAACGCGTGCTGCAAGAGCTTCTCTGCGGTGGGCCGCTTGGCAGGATCTTTCTTGAGACAGCTGTCGATCATCTCCTTGAACGCTTTGGAGTACTTGTTCTTGGTGATATCGCGATCGAGCGTCGGCGGCTCATTCTGCAGCGTCAGCATGAGCACCTTGAGCGGCGGAAACTTGGCGTAAGGGGCATGGCCATAGGCAAGCTCGATCGCGGTGATGCCAAAGCTCCAAATGTCGGCCTTGTAGTCGTATCCAGACTGCTCCATGACCTCTGGCGCCATCCAGCACGGCGTGCCAACGAACGTCTTCCGCAGTCCGCGACGATCGCCAGAGTCCATGAGGGACGAGCTGACGCCAAAATCGGCCAGCTGGACAAGACCGTCCTTGTCAAGAAGCAGGTTGCCTGCCTTGACGTCGCGGTGGATGAGGCCGTTCTTGTGGAGGTAATCCAGGCCTTGGAGGGCCTGCTTGAGGATGACTGCAATCGAGTGCTCGTCAAAGCCGTCCTTGAACGACGTCTTCATGATGTCAAGGCAGGATCCACCAGCCAGGAACGGCGTGACAATGAAGAGCTTGGAGCCATTCACAAACGAGCCGTAGACTGGCAGCAGGTTGACGTGTTTGGACAGAGACATGATCTGGATCTCGCGCTAGGCGTGCGACAGCAGGCATTAGCAAACCGGGCACTGCTTGGCCAAGGCAAGCCAGAAGAGTTACCCGCAGCTCGTCGATCTGGTTTCGTTCAAAGAGGTCCAGATCAATGACCTTGATGCTGACTTGCTTCTGTAAGGGCTTGTACACGGCCGTATAGACAGTGGCTGACGAGCCCTGGCCTGGCGAGCAAAATAGTCGTTGGCGCATTCGTTGTCAAGTAAGAGTGGCCGCGCAAATGGTTCGCGCAGAGATGGTGGCGCCAAGAGCCGGGATCCGTGTGCAACGTAAGCGGGCATGAAGGCCAAGAGTAAGGGTCCAAATGGAGCGGGCGGAGGCAAGACCCAGACCAGCACGCAGACGGATGATACGCAGCATCGAGCGGCAGGAAAGCATGGCAGAGTCAGTGCCGGCCCCAGACGATCGGGCGATGACGCACGACGGCAGGTGTGCATCAGCGTGATTCGGCGGCTTTGAGCAGCAGGCCGGCCGATGCAGGCTGATGGCAGGAGGTGGCAGGAGGGGCCAGACGGTGGCAGGCGGTGGCAGCAGGCCGCTGCTGTCCGGCAACAGAGGCAGCGGCCGCACGGCAGGCCGATTGGCGCACGCATCGACGGCAGGGTGCCAATGCAGCAGGTACGCACCAATGACCTGGCCGAGGGTGTAGTCCTCGGGGCCCATGGAGAAGCTCGCCTCTTCGCTGATGGACGCCGTGGAGCCGAGCGGGCCATTCGCAGCCGTCCAGCCCGCCGCCGTGTAGATATTGGGCATGCTGCTGGTCGTGAGCGAGCTGGCACCGCCCGACACATGCTGCGGAGAGAAGGCCGTGCCCTGCCCGTGCCCCTGCTGCTGGCCCTGCTGGCCCTGACGCTGCTGCGGGGCTCCACCGGCGCCATGCAGCGACATGGACGAGCTCGTCTTGGAAGAGATACGGCGGGCGAGGCTGCCGGCAGCCGTGGGGAAGCGCGCCTCGAGCGCCGCCGTGGCACGCTCGGCAATGGACCGTCTCCGCCCGGGCGACGCCGATGCCGTGTCATCGGTCGCCTGCATCGCGGCGGGATGCTGCGGCTGCTGCGGCTGCTGCTGCTGCGGTTGTGAGTTGGGCATGGCGCTTGCAGGCGGGTTGCGGGTGCTGGCGTGTCGGCGTGTTGGCGGGCGAGTTTGGAAAAACTTGAAAACGCTTTGAAACACGCTCGTTCGTTGTTCCAATGGCTGCCCCGAGCTCTGGCCGGCACGCTGCAAGTGACGCTGGCAGCAGGTCTGTCGCTGCGCGATCGCCCAGTCCACCAAGACGTGTGCATGCCGCCTATGCGAGCAAGCATCGGGAGCCGATCGCCTTCCGAGCGTCGCGGGCCAAAGACCAGATCGCGAATGAGGCTGGGCTGTCTTGAGCATCCATAGTGCCGCCTTGGCGATCGATCCATGGCTGTCATGGACGCATGCCTGTACGGACAAAAAAGAGAGTGCTTGGCGACAATGGCAAAAGTAGGCTTGTCTGGTCCACAGCCGCGATGTGCAAAAGAGAAGCTCCCCGACGGGGAATCGAACCCCGGCCGCCACGGTGAGAGCGTGGAATCCTAACCACTGGACCATCGAGGATTGGCGCTTCTTGCGTTTTTCGACTGCAGGGCCATTATATACTATGCTAGCACTGTCACGCCTGTGTCTGTATTGATTGACATTTTACTGCTTTGGCGATGGCCGATGCTGCACAGCGCATGCTGCACAGTGGATGCACAGCGCAGGCAAGACGCACGCACAGTGCAAGATACTACAAGACGCCGTGCGCACATCCACCACCAGGCTCCTGTCAGATCGCTCTGCTGGCGACCATCTCGTCGCGATCCACGTTCAACCGCCGTGTTCGGACACGCTGCGGTTTTCGGGTGCTCCCACAACAGCCCGCCATGACCGCGAGTCCCCGTGCAGACACGCTCATCGACACCTCGCGGCTGCTGAGCCCTCGGGCCGGCCGCAGGCTCAAGGCCCACGCCGTCAAGTCCAGCGTGCATCGCATGTCGCCATTGTCGTCCCCTGCGGGCCAGCAGCGGCAGCTGTACAGCGCCAGCTGCAGTGGCTATGGCTCAGCGGCAGGCAGTCCGTCCAAGCTGCAGCTGTGTGACAACAGCAACAGCAGCCAGCAGCTGGCCATGACGCCCGTCAAGAGCTCGCTGCGCTCGTCGTCGCTGGCGTCGTCGACGTCGTTCAGCAGCCTGCTCGAGGCCTCCATAGCCAGCGGCTCTCTCGCTGCCTCGGCCGGCGCACCGCTTACCAGCAGCCCAACCACCTACGGGCCGTTTGCCTCTCGGACGGCCGGCGCACAGCTGCGCACTCCCCAACGCGGCGCGAGCACGATCATCTCGAGCGCGACTGGCGCCAGCGGCTTTGTCCACGGCAGTGCCTCTGCCGCCCATGGTGGGAGCGGGAGCGGGAGCAGCAGCAGCCAGGGCTCGCCCAGCCTCGCACTCAGCTCAAGGCAGACGGCGGCGATGCTGTCCAACGGCGTTACTCTCGGTCGGGTCGTCCATTCGGCGCGCACGCCCGTCAAGGCAAACTCGCCCAAGCTGCTCGCTGGCTTGGTTGCAAAAGCGGACATCAACGGACTCGCTGGACCCGGCGTAGGCAGCGGCCTGCTTCCACGTCTCAAGCAGCAGACTGTCCAGCACCATGGCATCGGCGCTGTTGTCATCAGCCCTGGCATGAGGCGCTCCAAGGCCAAGGTGACCACGGTGAGTCTTGTGGCCCTCTTGTTCCCTTGACTGTGCACACGTCTGTCCGCTGTCTGTATGCTGCTGACCATCTGGGTTGCTTGGACGCGTCCCGCCAGTACGACCGATTCATTCCAAACCGCCAGACGATGGACATGGCAGCATCCCACTTTAGCAGCCTCAAAGACACCATCGAACGACCCCAGTCGCTCGATCCCGAAACCATGGCATACCAGGAGCAGCTTGCCAAGTCGTGCGGCGTTGCTCTCGATCAGCGCATCCTCACATTCAGCCTCGAGCCGCCGCAAGCAGACAGGACGGACATGCGCGCAACATGGCAGCGTCCTCTTCGGCAGCCCAACCACCGCGTTGCCAAGCGCCGCATCCCAACGTGCCCCGAAAAGGTGCTTGATGCGCCAGGCTTGGTGGACGACTTTTACCTCAACCTGCTCGATGGTCGTCCAAGAACCAGCTCGCCGTCGCTCTCGACCGCACTGTCTACATTTGGAATGCCGACACGGGCAACGTACAAGAGTTCTGCCAGACGGGCGAAGACGACTACATCTCGTCGGTCGAGTTCACTCTGGACGGATCGCATCTGGCAGTGGCCACCAGCGCGGGCGATGCGCAGATCTGGGACGTGGACTCGTCGTCCAAGGTTCGCACCATGCGTGGGCGGAACAGCCGTGTTGGTGTGTTATCGTGGGACAAGCACATTCTGTCGGCGGGTGCTCGTGACGGCAGCATCTGGCATCATGACGTCCGCGTGGCCAACCACAAGGTCGCCGAGCTGCTTGGCCACTCGTCTGAAGTGTGTGGTCTCGAGTGGCGGCCCGATGGCCAGATGCTTGCCAGTGGCGGCAATGACAACCTGGTCAACATCTGGGATGTGCGATCAACGACACCGAGGATCACAAAGTCGGACCATATGGCAGCTGTCAAGGTGAGACGTTGCTGAACATGGATAGCCGTTTCATGACTGCCCTCGACTGCCTTGGACTGCTCTGGGCTGCCCTCGACTGCCGACTGACGCATGTGTTGATGCAATGGCGCAAGGCTATTGCATGGTGTCCCTGGCAACTCAACCTACTTGCCACAGGCGGCGGCTCATCGGACCAGACCGTCCACTTCTGGAACACGACAACGTCCGGCAAGGTGTCGTCGGTCCACACGGGATCCCAAGTCACATCCATTATCTGGTCGCGCCAGTACAAGGAGTTTCTGACCTCTCACGGCTTCCCAAACAACCAGCTGTCCATTTGGGGATACCCGTCGCTGACCAAGATTGCCGATCTGGCCGGCCATGAGTCGCGCGTGCTGCACACGACGCTGAGCCCCGATGGCCAGATGGTTGCGTCGAGCGCCAGCGACGAAAGCCTCAAGTTCTGGAAAGTGTTCGAGGCACCCAAGGGCAAGGGCGGCAGCGCGGGTCCCGGCGGCGTCCCCGGCGGCTTGCCCAAATCTGGTCTTGGACCGTCTGGGTCTGACGGCCATGCCATGGACGATGTGCTAACCAAGGCCTATTCTCGCATGACGATCCGTTAGAGGAAGCAGAGTATCGAATGAAAGAGGGATGTATTGACGTCATCTCGCACAAGATATCTTGCCGCGTTCGTTGCAGTCTTGCCAGCCTTGCAGCTGTCGTTTGTCGGTCGCGAGCTGCACAGAAAGCAAAGCAGGAGCAGCACAGGACTCGAGCGGCGACCAGCCTGTGACGGCCATTCTCGGTTGATACCCCCCACTGCCACTGTCGGTCTCGGGCTTGGCCAGCCACTCGCAGCCAGTATCGGCAAACAACAGCACTCGTGTATCTGCGCCGCTTCGAGAGCGCGAATCACAGTCGCGCGGCATCTCATGTCCACGCCTTCGACACACAAGACAGTCTTTGAGGCAACGGCTGCCCACGATGCCTTTCTGGCCAAGGTAGAGCGAACCCTTTCTGCCATTGCATGGATATGTCTGCTTGTCTCTGTCTTTGTTGAATGCCTGCCCGCCAGTAGCTGGGCAGGAGGCAGCCACGAAACAAACGGTGCTGACGCGCATTCTGGACTGTTGCGGTGGTGGCCGTGGCGGCGGCTTTCAGATCGGCACCAAGATTGGCATCCTGACCAAAGACGGCAACACCGTGCCGCTCACTTCAGCAACCTTCACCGACCCGCAGGGCGGCAACACGGGCGATCGGGAAGCAGCGCCGTTTGTCAAGCCCTTCAAGCGCCGCAACTTGCCGATTGTCGCCAAGCGGTTTATGCCCAAACCTGACGGCCGGCAGCCGGTCAGCCACTCTAACGGGTCAGCTGGATCTGGCATGGCCGTCCAGCCCGGCACCATCTCGGCTGCGACGGTTGCGTTGAGTGGGATGGGCGGCGGCGTGTCGAATGCAGCGCAGAGTGCGTCTGGGCTGAATGACTCGGCGGGAGGACTAGCGGCTTCAATGTCCATGGCATCAGTTGCAGACAAGGCGCGATTGTCGGCTGCAATGACGACCACCAACATGGCGCTGCTCATGAAACAGCATCCGGCCTACTCGCCAAGCACGCATTCTCTCCTCTCGGCAGGCATCGGCGGGGCCAAAGATGCGAGTGGCGGGAGCCGCAGTACACATGGGCACATGGGCAGCGATCATGACAAGATGGACGCAGAGGTCGCGGCTGCTGTGGTGGCCAACACTGCGGCTGCCGTTGCGACTGCCACTGCTGTGTTCACATCGTCCAGCCCATCCTCGTCAATGTCACTCTTGACTGCATCGTCATCTGCTGCCAACCTATCGCTGCCATCGTCACTGAGTGCATCGGCTTCCGTGTCCAAGTCGGCATCGTCGGCCGCACTCGTAGCGTCAAAGGCAGGGAGCACAGCAACGCTCGTAGGGGATCCCTCTTCCATGTCCACCACAGTTGCACCAGCCACCGCTGTCGGACAACCCCACTCAACTGCCAATACGCGGATGGCATCCAAACAAGGTGGACAGAGGACAGTGCCGCGATCAGATACCATCCAGCAGCTGGAGTCTGACGCGTCCGCCGTGCCTCTCAACAACCGCATCATTCCGCACGGCAACGCCATGAGCCCGACAAGAACCGTCTCAACTCCATCAGCGCCAGCGCCATCCACACCCAACGCAGCCTCCGCATCAACGGCTGCTTCTCAGTCCGTCACTCCGACGCCGGCTGGAACTGCGGCACCAGTCGCAGCGGTATCACTGGCAGGGCCGATCTTGCAGTCGGCTTCGTCGCCACCAAAAAACCGGCTGCAGAGATTCAAGGGCCCGCAAAACTCGAAGCAGATCATGCTGCAACGCCAGCGCAGCCAAAAATACAGCCAACTGCTGTCGCGCACGTCACAGGCAGAGTCTGGCGCTATTCTCGCAGAGGCTCAACAGCTGTTTGGCGAGTCTGGGTCGGCGTTGCTGTCCTCTGAGGGCGGACAGACGGCTCTGGAATCGGAAGCCGCAGCAAAGCGCGACAATGGCGGCGGTGTTGGGCTTACAGGAGGCGGTGCAGGAGACGCAGCTGTGGGAATCAATACACCAATCGTTGCAGTGCCCGCTGGGTCTCTGTCGAGCGACGGCGGGCGAGCCGACGCATCGGGTGGCGCGGGTGGCATTTATCGCGCGATTGGATACGATGACAAGCCGCCCATGGCACCGCTACTCACTGGCAAGATTTCAAGCGTGTCGGGAAATCCAGGAGCATCCAGCCATGATTCCAACATCAAACGCAGTGTCAGCCGCACAGACGCAGCGAGAGGCACTGACGGTGGCACAGACGAATCGAGACATGATCCGTCTCAGATCTCAAGGCCGCAGACGGGAGAGGAAGCGTCCAGCATCATCGTGTCCATTCCCAACAGCGATCTGGTCGGGCGGAACCACTTGACCGGCACATTTGATGACGATGATGCCGAAATGGTCCTGCCAATGCCTTCTGCTGCTCCCCCAAGCCGCGCCGGACCACCTGCGGCATCAAATCTCACTGCTGCGCCACGCGCATGGATCGGTGCATCCGAGCCCAACCTGAATGCAGCCTCCTCCGCCTCGCCATCCAAAGGTCAGCCATGGCCACCGCAACAAGCAAACGCAGCCACGCCTCATACCAAAGACACACAACAACAACAACAGCAGCAGCAGCAGCAGCAGCAACGCGAGTACCAGACAGACGACCGCGACCGATCCGAAACACTCATCATCGAAGCACCAGCAGCCACACTCTCAACAACATCGTCCAAGCCGCTGTCCTACAGCTACGCAGTCTCGGCCATTGGCACAACCCAGCTCGAGGCTAACATGCTGCGCCGTATCCGCGAATGGACAGTCTGGGAGGTTGCCATGCTACGCGAGCTGACGCGCATGATCGAGCCGGTGTACGCCGCAGACAAGCTGTACGAGGCGGCGGCGTTTGGCATTGACCGCGAACGCGATGCAAGACATGCGCGCGAAGACGAGAGCGAGGACGTCAAGGACAAGACGAGTGCGATGCGCGTGTCGTTCAAGCTGGTGGACTATGATGTCGGCGGCCGTGGCGGGATGTCGCTGCATTTGCCGCTGCAGAACACGCGGCATCGGAGCAGTGTGTTTTCTGTGCTGGATGCCAGTGGCGGTGGACCGAGGATTGGCGAGCATCGCGGTGGGATGGCGTCGGCATCTGCAAACGGCGGCGCTGCTTCTGCTGGCGGTGCGAGTGCTGCTCCTCCGAACGGAGGCATGGCGACTACAAATGGCGGCAATCCGGGGCCGGTCTCCCGCGATGGACGGCGGTACAATGCACCGTGGAGCGGTACGCCAGGCGGCAACGCCAGTGGATACTCGCGCGGCGGAGGATCAGCACAGCCGGGCTCTGGACAAGGACTCGTGCACGGTGGATACTCGCATGGAGGCGGAGTGGCAGGAAATGCAGCTGGAAGCGGTGGTCTGGGGGCTGGAAATGGCGGCGTGGGCAGCAATACCGGCCCTGGTGCTGGAAATGGCGTGTCGACAGGCGGCAGCATTGTCAATCTGTCCAACGGAATCATTGGCGCCAACGCAGGGATCAACAGCAGCCCTGGAATGGGAGGTGCTCCGGGCTATGTCGGTGCTAATGGCGAGGCGTTTGGCTCGTATCTGCAGTACGGGTTCCAGCCAACCCCGCAGCACTACCCGTACATGCGCAACCTTCCGCCGTCGATCCCAAACAACACATTCAACGCGTCGTATGTCAACACCAAGCAGTACATGAGCACACCTGCAGCCAAACCTCTGACGGTCAAGCAACAACAACCCAAGCTGCCGATCCGGAAGAGCATCACCCGCATGCCCACACCGGCAGCCGTCGCACCTTGGCACTCTGAAACCACGACTGCGCCAAAGACGGTTACGACCAAAGCACGGCCAGCGCCGCATCTTGCTCCGAAACGGCGAAGACAGCCGGGTCTGCGTGGCGACGATGTCGGCAAAGCAAGCGACGACGATGATGACGACAGCGTGGATGATTCCGACGAGCTGGAGCCACAAGCCTATATGATGGACGAACGCGTTCTCGCACATGGGAGCCTGCACCACGGAAGTGCCTACACTGCATCAGGAGTGCCTCTTGTAGATTCCAGTCCCCTCGGTGACACGAGAATTGTGGATGACGATGGCAGCGGGGATGCGAATACGACGGCGATTGAGTTTACGAACAAGGCGTGGGAGGCACGCGGCTATGGCGGCTGTCGACGGCTGAGCCCGATCCTGTGACCACCGAGTACTGGGCGTCGGGAGAGTCGCCAGTACATTCGCTGCAAGATGTGGCACTCGTGCCTGCTGCAACTGTTGCACTAGGCGAGCCGCAACTCCCGAGCTCGACTGGTGTTTCAGCTACTGGATCTGCTGGGTACAGGCAACAGCAACAGCAACAGCAGCAACAGCAGCAAGGGAATGTTAACGGATCCGTGCCAGAGACGCGGAAGAAGCCAGCCGTGGCATCAGCAGCAGCAGCGACAGCAGCATCAGCAGCATCAGCAGCACCAGTTGCACCGTCAATGGACAGCTGGAAGCTTGGTGGTCTTGGGCCGGACAAAGAGAGCGACGAGTATCTTTCCAAGGTGCGTAGCTCGCGCACATGAACGTGCTCTTTCTGTTGCTGATTGTGGAACGAATGTATCCGTATTCTAACCATTTACATTTGGCACACGTCCATGCACCATTCGCCCCCACCGCGCATGTATGCCGCAGATGGAGAAACGGCTCAGGCAAAAGGAGTACAGCCAACGCGTCAGGTCACTAGCGATGAATGCGCGACCGGGCGGTAGCACCAGCGGTGGTCAAGGCGCCAAGGTGCCCAGTCGAGCCGGATCGCCATTTCCCTCGACACCGCTCAATGAGATGGCCCTGGACAGCGAGTCCAAGCTGGTCTCCCAGAATCAGCATCGAGGTGCGTCTGCATCGGCTGCCCACGACCAGAGTGCAAGTGAAAGGCGGTTGCAGCAAGCCATGCCCGTATCGACGGTACATCACCAGGGCAACTATGCTGCACAGCCGAGTGGCACTGATCGCAGAGGATCCGCAACGTTCTCGCCATCTTCAGCAACAACCGGGACGGCGTCGGCAACACCTGCACTGACTGTGCGGCCCGATGACCATCACAAAACGCAGAGCAGCACTAAAACACGGCTGCCTCTCATCGTGACTCGGAATGCGGTTGCCGAGCAGCTCGCAGAGGCAGCGGCCAAGCGCGAGAAGATGAAGTCGTATGCAGCCAATATCCGCAAGCCAGGATCGACGTCTGCATCTGCGTCTGCATCAGCAACAGCGTTAACAGCAGCCCTTGCATCGGACACGTCAGTCCAGCCATCCACAGGCAGTGCGACAGCAGTTGATGCTGGGGATACTGCTGGCAGAGTGACGGTTGCTGCTTCGCGATCGTCTTCCAAAACAGCCTCTGCGAGTCTGTCGGGATCGCTGACACGGTTCCCGCCCATCCCGTCTGGCAAACGGCGCTTGCACTCGTCGGCGCCAGGATCAACGTCCACGGGATCTTCTGCCGAGATCAAGCGGCTCGAGGAAGAGCATCTGCGGGACATGGCGACGGCTGAATCCATCCGCAGAGACCTGCGGCTTTGACACACTGTGAAATGAATAGCGTGAATGTTCTGCGTTTTTGTCCACACTCGATTCTTAAAGTCTCATCTGCCAAAGCAGCTGCCGTTGTCTCACAAGGAGCCGGACGCACATACAGGAGCAAGCAACTAGCAGACACACGCACCAGAAACAGCAGATTGACACAAGATGACACCCGCTCACTCGCTCGTGAGATATGACAACCCCGTGCTGGTATCGCGGACAGATGCAGCAGCCAAGAACGCGGCCGGTGGCGCCGGTGCTGGCGGCGCAGGCGGAAAGGCAGCCGGCGGAGCAGGAGCAGGACCGGGCGGCCAGGACCTCAAGAAGCTGCCTGGCGGACCCAAGAAGCTGCCGCCAGTCGACGACAAGGGCCGTGCCAAGTCGCCGACGCAGACCGAAGACATTCTAAACTCTATCTTGCCGCCCAGGTGCGCCAGCTGCTGCCCTCGTGCTCGCTTGCCTGCCGTGGTTGTTTTCGCGTCACTTGTCGCGTCTGTCCGTCGTGGGCAATTGAGGAGTGCTGGCTGACGTGTTTGCCGTGTGATGTTGGTGCAGGGAGTGGGAGGAGACGGGCCAGCTGTGGGTGCAAAAGGTGTCCAGCACGCCAGCGACTCGTCTGGACGTCATCAACCTGCAGGAGCAGCTCGATCACATGCTGCAGAAGCGCCAGGCTCGCGAGACGGGCATCTGTCCAGTGCGCCGCGAGCTTTACAGCCAATGTTTCGGTAAGGCAGCACCCTCTGCAAGCATGCCGGTGTTTGGGCACGCAGCAGCCAACTGACTTCATGACTGGCGATGATGTTGGCGATGATGTTGACGATGGCGTTGACGCTGGCGCAATGGGTGTGCAGATGAACTCATTCGGCAAGTCACAATCAGCTGCCAGGAGCGTGGCCTGCTGCTTCTTCGTGTTCGCGACGAGATCCGCATGTCGATTGCAGCCTACCAGACGCTCTACGAGAGCAGTGTTGCATTTGGCATGCGCAAGGCGCTCCAGGCGGAGCAAGGCAAGGCAGATATGGAGAACAAGGTCAGCAAGATGTTGACGTACACGCAGGCGATGACAGGATGGAGTGGATGGCTGAGCACTGACACATCACACCACGACATGGCATGGCATGGACATGGACTTGCAGATCAAGGAGCTTGAAGACGAGAAGCGCCAGCTTGAGCAGACCGTGCTTGAGCTCAAGGCCAAGTGCGAGGCGATCGAGAAGCGCGAGAGCGAGCGGCGGGCGATGGAGGAGCGCAAGCACGCGGAAGAGATTGCGTTCCTCAAGAAGACCAACGTGCAGCTCAAGGTGAGGAAGCCGCCTACATTGACGCGATCTGCACGGCTGCTTGGTCGAGAGCTGACACGGATGCAATGCAATGCAGACGCAACTCGAGGGCATTCTGAGCCCGCAGAAGAAGTAGGCGAGAGAGGCAGGATAAGAAGCAAAGGCGGAAGCAGGGGCAGAAGAATAGGTGCCTGGCCAGGCCCGATCGCATGCCCGCCGAGCACGTTGACGGTACCGGCAATAAAGACAGCGGCGCTCACGTGATTCCGCGCTGCTCATCGGGTGATCCGTGTCGCCGAGGGCTTTGAGGGGCGCCGTCTTTGCTGAGCACTTCCCGCACTTCCCGCACCACCGACAAGCCCGCCGACCGCCCACCGCCCCCCACCGCACCTCATGCTCGCTCTTGGCGTCGCCTACGTCGTCAACATCCTGTTCACGGCCATCTGCCTGGTCACGGCCTTTGCCTACATCCCAGCCGTCCGAGCCGTCGTGCCGCGCCAGGTGTCCCGTGCCCGTCTGGCCCTGCTCTCCACGCTCGTGACCGAGTTTCCACAGGCGCTGCTGCTCGCAAAGGTCGCTCTGGCCTACTACGCCGGCTCCTGCGGCCTGTTTGCCCTGCCCGGCATGGCTGCGGCCTACTGGACCGACATCGCCCTCATGCTCGCGCTGTGGGGCCTGTTCCTGCAGGCCTTCTTTGCCCGCTTCCCCATCTACGAGCGCACAAAGGAGTTCAGAGACGCTACTTCGACCGATCCGCCGCTCTTCTTCACGTATGTCTGCTTGCCCGGCCTTCTTGCCGGGCCCGGCCCCCTTCCGCGGCTCAATGGCACCGCCTGGCCTGTGCCCTGACTGCCTGCCTACATGACTGACTGACTGACTGACTGGCTGACTGGCTGGCTGGCTGGCTGGCTGATCGACCGCCTCGCCTGCTGCCCCTCTGCACGCCGTGCCTGGGCCAACCGCCACGGACTCGGAATGATCGTGCATCCGCAGCATCTCGTTCTGGTTCCGTCTGCTCAATCCGCTTTGGGAGGTGTCGCCCCCGCAATGTGGTCGTCCACGAGAACAGTACGTTGGTGCCGTCCGTCTGCCCTGTGCTATGAACATCTACAAGCTGCGCGGCCGCAGGGCTTCGTGGCTTCGTGGCTGGCCAACACCGGCCCGCCCTCTCTGTATCTGGGGATGCTGTCTTGGTGCACATTGGCTGACACCGCGCTATTCACCCGCACCCGGATCTGCCATCAATCTGCTGTGTTGCAGTCTGCTACGCCACTGCCGAGGAGCTGGAGGAGGCTGGCGAAAAGAACAAGGGCCGTCTGTCGCTCGATGTCTACCACCACCCTAGCTACCCCAAGAACCGTCCTGTTCTCGTACGCATCTCTGCTTGCTTGCTTGCCCAGGAATGCCTGCTGTCCGCTGCCCTGGCTGACGCTCGCTCTCCCCCGCAGATCTACATTCACGGTGGATCGTACCGCAGCGGCTCCAAGGAGGTCCGCCCTCCGCTGCTACCTTACCTGGCCCTCAAGCGCTATGTGATCGTCACTGTCAACTATAGACTGTCGCCCAATGTCAACTACCCCACCCACATCTCTGACGTCAAGCGTGCCATCCGCTGGGTTCGCGCCAACATCGCCACTTACGGTGGCGACGCATCGTTCATCGCCCTTGCCGGCTGCTCGTCTGGCGCACACCTCGCCACCATGGTTGCCCTCACTGCCAGCGAGACCAAGTACCAGCCTGGCTTCGAGTCTGTCGACACGTCCGTCCAGGCCGTTGTTGCCATCAGCGGTGTCTACGACCTCACCAACTTCAAGAACCACTTTGGTTTCAACCTCAAGTCGTGGTTCACTCGCGAGGTGTCGGGCGACCAGGACGAGGCGTTCTTCCGCGAGGCTAGCCCTACGCGCCGCCTCAAGGATGCCGAGACCCGCATGCACCTTGACTCGTCATCGGCCGAAGAGAAGGCTGGCCTCCAGCTGCCTCCCTTTATGATTATCCAGTACGTCTTTCCTTCTGCGTTCAGTCCCTGCATCCCGCTTTACTGACCCGGCTGCCTCGTTCTGGATATAGTGGCCGTGGCGACACGCTTGCTCCCATCACCCATGTCCGCGAGTTTGCCAAGACGTTCAAGCTGGTGGTCAAGACGCCTCTCTGCTACATTGAGCTTCCTGTAAGACAATCATCACACATGCTCGTCAATTGCAAAGACAACTGACAGCCACGTCCATGTAATGCCATGCAGAACGCCAACCACCTCTTCTACTCTCTGTCGACGCCCCGCGCTCACTACCTTGCGTATGGTGTCGAGCCCTTCCTGCGATTCATGCACGACAAGCACACTGCCGCACGCCTTGCTGCTGCTTCGCCCGTTTCGTCGCCCGGAAGTGCATCTGCATAAGCACAGTCGACCTTTTGTGTGGTCTTGCATGCACGATCAACATTCCCCTCCAACCAACATTCGCATTCTTCCCTCATCAATTGTCTCATTTTATAGCAGCAATGGAACTATCAATTCACATTCCGTTCTGCGTTCACTTGCTACCCGGTGTGCACAGAAAGACATTACAGGTCCATGGCACACGTCTCGGTGTCGACATGCTGCATTTCATGGACCTCAGAGCCAACGCTGTTGTTGTTGTCGGTGCTGCTGCTCATTGGCCACACACGCACCGTCAGGTCATAGGAGCACGTCACAACAGCATGCTCTTCTGCATCAAACACCATGCTCCGAATCACGCCCTCGTGGCCCTCCAGCCGCCCCAGCCTCCGTCCATCGCCCGCGTCGTACACCACAACCGCGCCATCCTCGGACGATGCAAACACGTGGCGTCCACTCGGACTCCACACGGCGCTCGGCTGCGACATGCCGTCCGCCTCGACGCCCCACAGGTTGCGCACCACGCGCGACGTGCGTGTCTGGTAGATGATGAGGCGGCCCGCCTTGGCGTCGGTGTACACGAGCAGATGCGATCCGCTCGGCGACGGTGCCAGACACAGCGGCGTGAACGAGACCCAGTCGTCGTTGTTGGCGTTGAGGTTCACGCGTGTGACGGCGGGCTCGGAGTCGCCGGCCAGGTCGATGTAGTGCAGGTAGTTGTCGTCGCGGATGCCTGCCACGAGCGTGTGGGTGCATGTGCTTGCTGACGCCGACGATGACGCCGACGATGACGAGGGCAAGAAACACATGGACTCGACAACGCCTTTGAACGGCATGCTGCGGTATCGGGTGAACACGGGTGCAGCGACAGTGCCCGTGTTGCAGTAGAGGTTGAGCGAGCGGTCGTGGGAAGCCGTGGCGAGCCACAGGCCGTCTGCTGTAAAAGCCGCGCGCGTCACGTACTTGGCGTGGTCCTTCCACGAGGCGAGCGGCGTGCCGGGCAGCGCGGCGGCCAGATCCACCAGATGCACGGCGCCGTCCATGCCGGCCGTGGCCACGAGCGTGGGCCGCGGCGGGTACACGGCGACGCAGAGGATCGGCGAGGCGTGGTGGGCCCACGTCGCCAGCAGCTGGCCGGACGAGGCGTCGCAGATGCGCAGCGTGCGGTCGGACGAGCCGGTGAGGATGGCGTGCACGAGCGGGCCGGGCAGGGCGTGCGACGGGAAGCAGGCGGCGGGCAGCGTGGCGGTGGCGAGCGACAGGATGTTGGCGGCGTGGATGCCGTGGAAGGTGCGGGGCGGCGGCGGCGGCGACAGCGGCAGCGGCAGCTCGGCCGGCTTGGGCTCGAGCTCCTGGTCGAGGCGGCTTGGACGAGCAACAGGCAGGCAGGCAGGCAGAGCGTCAGGCACAGGCAGGCACGGGCAGGCACACGCAGGCCCAGACACAGCGGTGCACACCCTTGGAACAGCAGCTGGCCCATGCGCTCGTGCAGCGATGCGTTGTCCAGATCCTCGAGCACAGCGACCAGCGGCTTGTCGGTGGTTGCGGCGAGCGGGCGGCGGTGGCGAGCGCCTCGGGCGCCTCTGCCTCGAGGGCGGCGAGCGGGCGGCGGTGGCGAGCGCCTCGGGCGCCTCTGCCTCGAGGGCGGCGAGCGTGCTGGACAGGCCGTGGTCGGCAAGGAACGAGCGCACGAGCAGCAGCGCCGTGAGCCGGTACGAGTTTGTGCTTGTGGACAGCATGTGCATGGATCTGCGTGTTCGTATGTGTGTGTGTGTGTGCTTGTGTGTGCTCTGCAGCCTCGTTCGTGTGCAGCCACTCGTCCTTGCTCGGCAAACTCCGCCAGCTACGACTTGCAACAGCGACTTGCAGCAGCGACTTGCAGATGATCTGTCGCGCATTCCGCCGTGCCATGAGCAGCAGCAGCAGCAGCAGCAGCAGCAGCAAGGCCACGACGGCCACGGCAGCAGGAATGGCGGCCGTGCAGACACAGACGCACACGCAGACGCAAACACAGACGCACACACAGACGCACACGGTCCGGCTCGGCCGCTTCACCGTGCCGCTGACCGCCCGACACGCCGACCTGGCGCCGTGGCTGCCGAGCGTGCTCGCCTTTGGGCCGTTCCAGGCGTGGACGCACCGGCTGGGCCAGCAGCTCGAGTCGACGGCCGTGGGCAGGCGGGTGCACGTTGCCGGCGTGCAGGTCACCGACGTGGACTTCTTCGGGCACGGGCGGCTGGGGTTCGTCAAGTTCCACGCAGACATGCGGTGGATCGACGGTGCTGCTGGTGCTGCGAGTGCATCTGGCAAAGGCAGCCAGGACAGCCAGGACAGCCAGCCGGCTGTGACCGGGCCACCGCTGCCAGGCATTGTGTTTTGTCGCGGCGGTGCCGTTGCCGTGCTGCTGATCGTGCGAGCGTCCAAGCCAGCAGCCAGTGCACCTGCAGCAACGACGGCATCGACAGCATCGACAGCAGCACCAGCAGCACCAGACGGCCAGCGATGGGTGGTGCTCACCGTGCAGCCGCGAGTGCCGATCGGCTTGCTGGAAGAGACTGCGCTGCCGGCAGGCATGCTGGACGGCGACGCCAACTTTGCCGGCGTGGCGGCCAAGGAGCTGCAGGAAGAGTGCGGCATCACGATCGCATCGACGGACCTGGTCGACCTCACGGCGTACCGCACGCTCGACGACGCCGCGATCCCGGACGCGGACTGGGACCCATCGACGGCGGGTCTGTATCCGAGCGCCGGCGGGTGCGACGAGTTCATCCGGCTGTTTCTGTGCGAGAAGGAGCTGCCGGCCGAGCAGATACGCGAGCTCGAGGGACGCGAGACGGGGCTGCGAGACGAGGGCGAGCGCATCAAGCTCAAGCTGGTCAGGCTCGAGGATCTGTGGCGGTCGACGCGGGACATGAAGGCGCTTGCAGCGCTTGCGCTGATGCACCAGCGCGGCGATCTGTGAAGCGAGCGGAGCCTTTTGGCGTGCCCTGTCTGTTATGTTATGCTCAGTTCTGCTCTGCTCTGCTCTGTTTGAAGCCACTTGCACAAGCCACTTGCACAGACACGCTTTGACAACAACAACAGCGACGATTGCTTGTTTGGCATCACCGCCACCAACACCAACACCGATCCAAGCATGCACTGGTCGCCGTCGCTTGCTGTGCTTGCAGCCGCCCTCGGTGCGTCGCTTGCTGCCTGCATGCCTCGCCCATAGCCAGCCAGCCAGCCAGCCAGCCAGCCATACTAGCAGACAGACAGACAGACAGACTTGCAACCAGACAACCCGCTGACACTCGCTGCACTCCAGCAGGCGCAGTCTCTGCCCAGACCATCGGCTCGCCGTGCGGCGGCACCAACGACCCCGCCTGTGCGGCCCCGCTCGCCTGCCAGACCATCCCCGTCGTCGGCAACGTCTGCGTGCTCGCATCGAGGACGCCCGGCGGCCTGGGCGACATCTGCTCGATCGTGCCGGCCGTCGGCCCTCCGTGCCAGGACGGCCTGTCGTGCACGGCCGGCGTGTGCGTGGCTGCTGGAGCCGTGCCGTCTGCAGTGCCGTCTGCCGTGCCCTCTGCCGTGCCCTCGGTCGTCCCGTCGGCCGTGCCCTCTGCGGTCCCGTCGGTCGTGCCGTCGGCCCTTCCGTCTGTGCGGCCGTCGCTCCCGCCCGCGGCCGCAGCGCCCGCACCGACCGGCGCCGCAGTGCCGGCCCCGCCCCCGGCCGGCGTCACGGTCGGCAGCGGGTCTGGTGGCACGCAGGGCACGGCCTCGAAGCCCAACGCGGCGCTGGCCGGCCCGGCTGGCTCGGCTGCGCTGGTCGGCGCAGCAGCAGCACTCGGCCTTGGCTCGATGGCGCTGCTGCTGCTGTGATCGCCTGTCCCTTGCGCCGTCCCTTGCGCCGTCCCTTGTGCTGTCCCTTGCGCCGTCCCTCTGCCCATGCCAATGAACACATGTGTCATAGATCCCGCCACTCACACAAGCACTCGTAAGCACTGCCACTGCTGATTGATTGAATCGCTTCAATCGCTGGATCTGGCACTTGCCCAACAGTACTTTAACAGACGTGACAGCCAAGACAGCCCAGACAGCCAAGACAGCCAAGACAGACATGACAGACGTGCACAACGACCCGCCGCTGCCGTTCGGAGCCTCGCACTGGGACAAGCTGCCGTGGGAGCTGCACGACATGGTGCTGGTGCGTGCCGGCCCGCTCACGCACTTCCTGAGCGGCCGGCTGGGCGATGCCGCCGACCTGCCGCCAGCCACGCGCTGCGCCGTGCTCGTCGACACGCTCGAGCTGGACTGGCAGGGCGACCTGGCCGTGCTGCCCGACCACCGGCTTGGCCTCGAGGACATGATGCGTGCGTCGACGCCGTCCATGTATGCCCGGCTGCGTGCCCGCTTCCCGGACCCGCGCCAGCAGCCGTTCCTCGACGACGTGCCGCTCCGCCATGTATGGACCGACCTTGTGTCGCTTGCCAACCCGGTCGCCGTGGGTCTGCGATGCATCCGCAACAACCACGCAGCCATGCTCGAGCACTTGCTCGTCCGCTCGGACCCGCGGCTGCTGCAGCTTGCCGATCTGGATGCGGCGCTGTCCGTGTCTGGCAACGGCCGCGCACTGGACCTGGCAGCCAGCAGCGGCCATCTCGATGTGGTGCAGGTGATCCACTCGATGGGACCCGAGCTGGCCCTCGCCACGACGCGCGCCATCGACCGCTCAGCGTTCCTTGGCCACCTGCACGTCATCCAGTGGCTGCACGCCAACAGGTCGGACGGCTGCACGGTCAAGGCGATGAACTGGGCCGCCAAGGGCGGGTTCCTCGACACGGTGCGGTTCCTGCACGAGCACCGCACAGAGGGCTGCACGACCGAAGCCATGGACGTGGCTGCCGAGCACGGCCATCTGCATGTTGTCCAGTTCCTGCACTTGCACCGCACCGAGGGATGCACCAAGTATGCCATGGACGCAGCCGCACGCAACGGCCATCTGCACGTGGTCGAGTTCCTGCACCTGCATCGCACCGAGGGATGCACTGTGGACGCCATGAACGATGCAGCCGAGCATGGTCTGCTTGACGTGGTGGCGTTCCTGCACACACACCGACGCGAGGGGTGCCAGCGCAAAGCCATGGATCGCGCGGCGGCACACGGGCACCTGGACGTGGTGCGGTACCTCCACGAGCACCGCACAGAGGGCTGCACCACGTATGCGCTGGACATGGCGGCGCGCGAGGGATGGGTGGACGTGGTGCGGTTCCTGGTGGATCACAGGCAGGAGGGATTCACGCTCGGCGCAGTGCGTGGCGCAGCGAGCGCAGAGATTGTTGCGATGCTGGTGGACGGGCTGAGCGACGAGCGACGCGCGGCCATGATCCACGAGGCGCGGCTGACCAAGAACGAGCTGTTGATCCAGCGCATGCTGGGCAACTTTGCCTTTGTTGGCTGAGCAGCAGCGAATAAAGTCTTGGTTTTGCGGGAATGGAGCAGCAGAGCGTTGCATGGCAGGCAGCAGAGCAGACGGGCCGTTGTTGATCTGGGCTGGATTGCTTGCCTTGCTGGCTGGTTGTTTTGTGTGTGGCAGTGAAGCAATGGTACTGACATGAGCGAAAAACCGACCAACAGGTGGTTTCATGGTGTAGTCGGTTATCACACCTGTTTAACACACAGGAGGTCTCCGGTTCGATCCCGGATGAAACCATTTTGCTCGCCATGGCTGCCTTGAGCCGCATCTGTTTTGCATCTCACGCCATCCACAGCTGCTGCGTGCTCGCTTTCCTTTTGGTCTCTTCACGCTGCTCTCGACCATGCCATGCATCACGCCTCGTGTGGGCGCATCCACGCTGCTCGCCGCGCCATCAATGCCAACCTGCTTGACCCAGCCCACCCGTTTGGCGACGGTTCATGCTGCATCATGTGCGGCGAGGATCTGGGAAGCACGCTGGAGATTGCGCATTTTGCGCTCGAGTGCACAGAGGAGCGGATCGTGGCTATCCGCACAGCGCATGGGCAGCGCGGTTTGGACGCACGGTTCGCAGCAGCACGCGCCATTGCAACGCACGAGAATGTGGGACACCCACAGATACGCGGCGATCTTGTACATATTGTTTCTGACGTGGTAAACTTGATGTGGGGTTAGTCCTTGGCGGGACGTGGGGCGAAGCATTCAATGCGGAGCAGATGCGGAATTTCGAGGGTGATGGGTTGGCTATGGTGGGTTTAGCGGACTTCCTGCAAGCGTCACTTGTGGTGATCCAGTTGGAGCTCTGGGCACACAAACGGCGCGCTGTAGGGAAGGGACCCTGTGGGATTTGCCAACGAGCCTATGCCATGGCTGGCTGGGCGTGCCATGCAATCACATGATCTCAACACTCTCACAAACATCACCATCACATCTTCATTCCAATGAGCGAGTCCTGGCTATCCATTGGACAGCCGCCGAGCATCACAGCCATCACTTGCTCGACGCTTGCAGTTTCTGGATGGTCGTTTCGAGTCGCTTGATGATGAGCTTGTTGGGGTTTCCTCGGTTGACTTCATCAAGCAGCGCCTGTGCCCGTGCCAGCGTGAGGCTGCCGAGGAGAATGTTGGCGATCTCGACAGTCTTTGCGCGGTTGAGTGTTCTGGCGTCAAAGCCATACCCGTGATCCACCAAGCACTGCATCATCACGGCGTTGCGTTTTTCGCGCAACAGATCGATGGCGCCATGAGATGCGCGGCTGCCCTTGGAGTGCATGTACTTGACGACGTCCACGTGCCCATTGCTGATGGCGGCATTGAGTGCGTCCGACGTGCACTCTTGACGGCCAGTTTCGTGGAGAAACTGCACCATATCCAGATGGCCATGTTTTGCAGCATTGGTCATTGCCACTTTCGTGCATCCTTCCGTCCTGTTGGCATGCAGCCACTTGACGATATCAAGGTGGCCGTAGCAAGCCGCCCGATCAATGGCATTGCGCGTGCATCCTTCTGTCCGATTCTCGTGAAGCCACTTGACGACATGCATATGGTTGTTGGCAGCGCCCAGTTCATGGCACGTGTCGTGCATCCTTCCGTTCTGTTGGCATGCAGCCACTTGACAACGTGCAGATGTCCGTTGGCAGCCGCGCAATCCATCGCCTTTGTCGTGCATCGCGTCACACCGAGATCAAACAAGTACTGCACAACGTCCAGATGTCCGTATTTCGCTGCTTGATCAACTGCGCCGCGCCAGTACTCGCTTGTCGGACCGTGCTTGGCCATCCAGCGTTGGAGTGTCTTGTACTTGTCGTCGAGATGCTTGAGCAGATCGAGGAATCCAAAGCGGATGGCCATGTGAGTGAGTGTGATCGGAAACGAATAGTCGATCAGATCGAACCAGCCGTGGTGCATGGGAATGAGAAGCAGCCGGCGGCTGTCGTGGGTATCGCGATCAAACGATCGAAAGTAGTCGTTACGGCATTCGTCGAATACCGAACAGAAGCGCTCGGTGTACCGAGGAAAGCGCTTGCACAGACGGCCGTACATGGAGCGAGAGTGTGCGAGCAGCAGTCCGTTGCCGGCCATCAGCCAAGCATCAGGCAGCAGCGCCAGATCGCCCTGCCAGTCCGTCTTGAACGCTTCGGTCCACAGCTCAAGCGTCGTCCAGTAGTCGATGCGGCGCTTGTCGCCGAGCAGGCCGTTGACGAAGAGGGTGAGGGGCCGGCTGCCTTGAGGATCATGGCGTGGATCTCGGCGGGCTTGCCGTCCCAGTGGCTGCGTCCGTATGCAAGGTCGCCGCTGGCTGGCGGCACCACATAACGAGGCACGTCTGGCTGTGCGGTCGTTGCTGCTGGCTGTCCTGGCTGTCCTGGCTCGACGGCTTGGCTGCCACTCGCTCCAACGACCAGCTCGACCACAGCCGGCTGCTCGTCGCTGGCTGCTGCTGCGTCTGCGTCTGCGTTGTCTGTCGTCTGCGTCGTCTGCATTGTCACAGCCGCTTGCTCGCTTTGTGGCTGACAGGACAAGATCCACTCGATGCGATCGTCCAACAAGTGCCATCACAACACATGGGAATGTGGGACATGCACAGACAAGGCATGCCGTATGGTTGCGTATCACTGTTGGTGGACTTGGCGGAACATGCATGGCAGTGTGCGACTCGTCGAGGAAGCAAGTGCGCTGTGCACCAGCATCACCATCAGACAACTGAACGGCTTGTCCTTGTCGCACATCTCGGCATCACATCGCAGATCAGCCGAAATGAGCCAAGTGATGCCAGCGAGTGACGACGCAGACAACAGACGACTGGGCAGCAGCAGCAGCAGCAGCAGCAGCAGCAACGACGCCGTGGACAGCCAGACGCTGCACGGCACTGTGGTTGCTGTGACAGACGCTCTTGTGGCTGCTGGCCCACAGACCTCGTGCGTCGCTTCGCTGCTCTTGTGCGTCTCCTGCCACTGCACCTGCACCAACAGCCGTCTGTCGAGCAGCCGCACCAACAGCCACAGCCGTGCCCTGTGGATGCCGCTGTCACAGCTGGCCCGTCCAGCAGCCGCTACACCGAGGCTGCCCGGCTCCAGGCTGGCCGTGCCGTCAAGGCAACCGACTGGTGGACGCTGTATCCGCACGAGCTGCAAGCCAAGATTCTGGTGCATGCTGGCCCACTCACGCAGCTGCTGTGCGGCCATCTCGATGTCGCCAAGATGGACAACGCTGCCAAGCGAGCGCTGTGGGTCGAAGCGTTCAAGATGGACTGGCAGGGCGACCTTGCTCTGCTTCCCAACGTCGATCTGCTTCCCGAGGACTTTGAGCACGTCAGCAGCCGCAGCATGTACCATTAGTTGTATGCACGCTTTCCCTACTACGACTGCGAGTATCGTTTCAACAGCATCCGCGATGGGTTGTGTACGATCCCGATGCGGCACATGTGGCTCGACTGCCTTCCACTCGTGCCACACGAAGACCTCGCCGAAGTTGCTGTCGAAGGCGATCACCCGGCGTTCCTCGATTACATGCTGGACAACGATCTCATCTCACGGGCTCAACAAGCCTTATTAGCCATGCTGCCTGGTCTGGATCTCTCGACGTCATCAAGATGCTGTCGGCCAGAGGCAGTGGACGATGCAGCACGGTTTCGCCACCAACACGCCATCAAGTGGCTGCTTGCCAACGGCACAGAGTGCGTAACGGACTGGACCATTGCACATGCTGGCAATAAAGACATTGCGCGACTGCTCGCTCGATCGATCGCTGGAGCCCAAGCAGCGTGCTTCCATGATCCTGGACGCTGAAAGAAAAGGTTGCAGCGTGTGCATGTGATCGACCTGTGCTTCATTGTCGTGTGGTGACAGGGAGGGCATCGGCAACAGACGCGCATCCTGCCGTTGAGATATCTGTGTTTGGCCAAATGGAATCCTTGGGCAAGCCACTCGATGGCCGCTGGACTTACGACAAACCGCGGATGCAGAACTCGGGGTTTGAGGCATCGGCCTTGAGGTGAGGCGCCGAGGGCTTGTACTGGTAGCGGTTGTTGATGATGGGCGGCATAAACTCTGACTTGATGCCGGCGTTAACAGCACCCTCACCAGCAGCAATGCTGGCGAAGATAAACGGTACATCGGTTTGGCAGTCATGTGTGCATGCGTCCATCAAGTGCCATCCACGAATTCCCCCAGACAGCAATGGGCCGCGATGCATACCATTGAAAGATCGCCTCAGTACGTGCTGGCTCAAGAGCAAATGCACGAGTGCGCCAACCCACCTCTGGACCGAGGGGGTAGGGAGAGCCTTCTGCAGGTCGCTCTGGCTGAAGACGACCGTCTGTGGGAATGCGCGTCTGGTGTCACGCTTGAAGTACTGGATGTTGGAGATTTGAGGGTTCTTGGGGCCAACGTAGGTCTCGGGCTGCGAGCTGTCAGCGTGCCAGGCAGCCAGTGGTCAGCCATGCAATCCGCAGGTGCTTTCCGATGCAGCCTGCCAGCAAGCAACCACTCTGTCGAGTGCGGCACATACCCTGGAGCCGGTACTCTGTATTCCTTGGCCTAGTGATGCAGCGAGAGGTTGCCAGGTTGACGGCAGTGAGCAGCCAAACGTGGGGTGAGCCAAGTGCAAGTCAGGCGGCGAGACGAGGCCGCCGGACAGCTGCAAGGGCAGTCATGGCCATGGCGACAGTAGCGACATACCTGTGGTGCGCTGCCTTCCGAGTCGGGGTTCTGGACGCACAGTCGCCGCCAGCCAGGACAGCGGCCAAAGGGCAGGTTTGTGATGGTCAACGTTGTCAGTGGGCCGAATCATGAACAGCGCAAGTGCCCAGGTGCCCAGGTGCCGAGCGCCGCAGTGTGTGGCGGAGGCAGCATAGGCAGCAGAGCAGGCTGGGCTGGCTAGAGACAAGGACGTACAACTCTGTAAATCCACTGCAGCTCCTTGACGCTTCTGGGAAGACCACCAAAGTGGCGCTTGATGAAGTTGGCGACCATCGACATGGTTGCTGATTGAGTTGGCAGGCAAGAGCAGTCGCGCACGTTCATTTGAGCGACATCGAGATGCCCTTGCCGACAAGGTACTGCGAGACCCATTGCTCATCGCCACAGCCTTGAGATGCTCGCTACACTCACAGTCTGCGGCTGTTGCAGACACTTTATGATCGCCGTCCAACTGGGGCGTATTGCGGTCACTGCTGCTGCTCTTACAGGTACAAATGGGTAGATCACACGGCGCACACCTCACACAAGGCATCGCAGTGCTCCATGGCAGGCCTTTCGTGCCAGTGAACAGTCTCTGTGTCCAGCTTCTCAGCCGGCCAAGCTGTAGGCGTATTGGCTGGCTGATCGCGTGCATGACAGGGCTGGAAGAGAAAGTCCAGATGCGCCAGATCCGAGACGCAGCAGCGCGGCACACCCAGCCACTGCAGAGCCTTGCTGATGGACGATGGGCACGTCGCTGGCTTGCCCATGCTGGACGCAGCGGCCGTGGCGGTCTTGGACAGCACCGGCCGCGCACGCTCCGGTCTGGCTCTTGATGCGCCAGATCACGAGACGCGTGCAGGTGCATGCCACGCATCATGAGCGACCGGGTGTTGCATAATGGTTCGCTTCCAAGGTAGCAACCACACGGTGCCAGACATGCTCCGCAACGAACGCCGACGGCGAGACAGCCGAGACTTGCGAGACGGCCACGCTGCCCAGCCGGCCAAGGGCACCGACCCAACCTATGCGAGCGCCGTGGGCACTGCTGGTGCTCAGCCATCCAGTGTCGGGGCAGGTGCTGGTGCGGTAGCCACCGCCGCCACCAAAAAGCATGCTGGACGGGTCGGCCGGCGCGGTTCAAGGACAGCGCTGGCCCAGCAGCCGCCAGCGAGTGTGCAAGACCCACCGCCGCAGCCGCCGCCGGCCCATGCACAGACGCTGCAGCAGCCAAGCCACCACCAGGGGACGTCGTCGCAACAGCAGCACCAACAGCAGCAACAGCAGCACACGTGTGCATCGTACGAGACTCTGGCAAAGCTCAGCGACGACCAGTTTGCAGACACCATGCGCATGTCCCGAGAGTCGTTCGACACCCTGCTGGAGCTTATCTCCTCGCACCCTGTCTTTGACGTCTGCTCGAGCGACTCCAAGGCCGGCAATGCCCACAATGCACCCAGCGCCGCGAGCAACGCCAACGCGCATTACGCTCACCAGCAACACCTTGCCTACACGCACCATGCCAACCAGCACCACAACTACGGCCACAATGCGCATGCCCACCATATCCCGAATCTGCACGGGTACACGTCATCCACGCTGAGCAACGCTGCGGTCACGGCCATCATCGCGTCCGGTGCCACGGCCGCAAGTCTGGGCAACATGAGCATCGCCGACCAGCTCGTCATCACGCTCGAGCGGTTCGGCACCTGCGGCAAGGAGGCACGCATTCAGCTGCTGATCAAGAAGCACCAAGTCGGCGTCGAGGCTCTGACGCGCATCACAGAGCGAGTCACTATTGCCATCATCGAGTCGCTGCAGATTGAGCATCTGTCATGGCCGCTCGCCAAGCGAAAAGACGAGATCAAGAAAGGTCTGGCCGAGATTGCAGCCTTCCAGGACTGCGTCGGATGTCTAGGCACGACTCTGTTCCACACGTATGTGCCACCGTCTCTCGAAGGCTACAAGGGGACGCGCGCAGGCAAGTTTGGGATTTCGGGTCTGCTCGTCTGCGACGATGAAGGGCGGATCCAGTACGCGCAGATCGGCGCGCCTATCGACCAGAGCAAGGCGAATCTGCTTGCCCAGTCGCAGCTCATGAAGGAAGCCAAGTCGTTCTTTGAAGGCGGCGAGTATGTCCTGGCGGATGCCGAGTTCCCTGCTCTCGTGCACGTTGTGCCTGCTTTCCCACGGGTATCCAACAAGGCGTCGCTGTCGGAGCCAGCCGCTGCGATCAGTGCAAATGCCAGCCGATTGGACGACGATGACGGGCCATCGCCAGACGACCAGCTTCGACCGCAGGACAGCCAACAGAAGCCGCACCAGCTGCTGCCTCCCGTCGCTGCGCAGTTCAATGCCAAATGGGTGGATGTATACGACGTGTTTGAGACGTGCGTGTCGACGCTCAAGGGACGCTTCAGGAGTCTGACGGATCTGCACATCAACATCCAAACGACCAGCAACGTCGAGTTTGCGTCTCAATGGGTCCTTGCCTGCTGCGCGCTCCACAACTTCCTCCTGGCGGTTGGCGACACTGCATCGTTTGATTGGACGCTGGGCTCGGACAGCGAGACGCCTCAGCTCGACAGAGCGTTTGGCGAGAGCACCGCGACTCTGGTGGACGGCATGGACGATCTCGGCCTTGAAGACACCAATGATGCGGCCAGCAGCCACGGCAGCCGACGAGGCAGTCTGCGCACGCAGGGCGGTGCCGACGGCGAGGCTGCCTGTGCCCGTTCGAGTAGCCCCCGGCGACAGCCTGGCGAGGCCGAGCACGCGACCGCCAAGACGTTTGACAAGGCAGGCAACGTGATCGAGCATGACGACGAGGGGCTCAAGAAGCGACGAAAGGTGCTGCGCAAGCTGCTTGGCCTGGCGCGAAACGCCCCCGTGCCGATCTGATGACGATGCTTGCCCACCAGCCGTTGATTGATTGACTGATTGCCTGCCAGTGTGTCTGCACACCCTCCCAGCCCTCCCAGCCCTCCACTGCGCACCTGAATTGAAGTCGCTTTGGCCCTCTGTCCATCCATCTCTGTCCATCCAGCTCTGGCTCGTGTGCATCAGCCCAGCACTGCCCAGCACTGCCCAGCCACACTTCAGCTCAGCTCAGCTCAGCTCGCACAGGGAACAGTCTGTGGCGCCACCGTGATTGAATCAGCCAGCGCGCGCCACACGACGCGTCCGCCGCGAGGACGCCACCCAGCCGGCCAGACACACGGTGATGATCTGGTCTGGGGACCCCGCCCTCTCAACGGGCGGCAGACGGCGGGCGGACGGCACGGACAGACGGCACGGACAGATGGCACGAGCGGGCGGAACGTGCACTTGTGGCTGTGTGCCGGCCAGAGTCGGGGGCAGCGGCCGCAGCGGGGCGTGTCAGCATGAGTGCGCCGGATGCATTCGCTGGATGCATTCGCTGGATGAATGGATGAATGGACGCACACACGCACACACAGTGCACACGCACACACGCAAGCTTCCTCTTCCTCTTCCTCCGCCTCGCCGCAGCCGCCATAAAAGGCCGCACGGCCCCCGCCCGCCCATCCATTCCGTCTGCACCACTGCTCAGCAACCACAACTCTCCGCACCGTCATGACACTCACAAACGCCTTTGTCGCTGGCCTGATCGTCGCTGCCCTCTCTTGCCCCGCCCTCGTGTCTGCTCGCTTCCAAAACGAAAACGACCCCGCCTTCAAGGCCATCCTCGCCGAGATTCACGACTCGGTGTGTGTTGGCTCCACCTTCAACGCCGGCGAATGCCCGACCGCTTCTGGCGCTGCCATCTCGACCATCCTGGCCAATGCCGGCCCGTGCGACCAGCAAGACGCTGCCGACGGCTTCATCGACCTGGCCAACAAGGGCGTCACCGACCCGACCAAGCGCGCACGCTTCATCCGTCTCGCTCAGCAGTTCAGGGTGCATGAGCGCAACTCGGTGCCCAACCCATGCTCGGCCATCTGCGAGCGTCCGCCCCGCAATGCACAGCTGCTTGGGCTCAGACAGGATCAGGATCCCGCATGCAAGAGCCCGCCTGCGTTCCCGCCCCAGCAGGCGGCCGCCGCATCGGCCAATGCTGCGCAAGTGCAGTCTAACCTCGCTGCAGTCGGCCGCGCGGCTGTCCAGACTGGTGGCACGGCTTCTCCATCGTCTCCTCCGCCTCCGCCGGCTGGAAATGGCGGCAAGAACGCCAAGACGGACACGGGCGGAGACAAGCCCAAGAAGGACGCCAAGCCTGCCACAACAGCAGGCAATCCCAGCAAGCCTGCCAGTGATGGTGCCGGTGCTGGTTCCGGTGCCGGGATTGGTGCAACGCCCTTCCGCTGCCAGAATGGTCGCGATGCGCAGGCAGGACAGCAAAGGGCATCATCGCTCAAGGCCAAAGCCTCGTGTGCCGGCCAAGACGGTCTCGTGGTGTGTCTCGCAGACGGCTCGGTCGGCCAATGCGCAAACGGCGTGTTCGTCTCGACGCCCTGTGCCGCTACCCTGTCGTGCCAAGTGCTTCCGCTGCGCAACAGGGCCGGCACGTCGGTCGCGTGCACAACTGCGGCTGATGCCTCGGCGCGTATCGCAGAGGC